>JAIUCV010000056.1:800521-961857 GCA_026724425.1 Erythrophleum ivorense
TAACTCAACCTATTTTGCCTACAACGTGACCCTCTTTTGCACCATTTCTCCTTAAATTTTGCCCCGTACACTCCAACTCTCTCTCCAATAACATTCTAGGATTACTCTACTTTATTTTGTAAGGTTCTCCAATACTTAAATTAACTCAACATTTCTATTATAGCCCAATTGAAAGTTCAAGCAATAATTTTAAATACATCTAAGCACCATACATCAGTAAAATCATGAGTCAATGACAATAAGAAGGATTCATAACTACTAACATTATCATTCAAATATAAATTCCAATAGAAGTTCCATGCACTACTAGTCTAAGTCAACATTCAAATTATCACATGTTTACATTCTCAATTAATTAACCATATCTTAGGATCATAAGGTTTTATATCAAATATTATAAGTGCATATACTATATACCAATTCATTTAGCATTCAAAATCATAAATTATGTAGCAGATATAAAATTAAAGTAAACGTATGCATAGAATTTAACATCAACCTTAGTTACTCCACTCCTATAAACAATTCTTTGAAAGCCAACTACAATGCTACCTCAACCTATGAACACAAAATCAGACAATTACCATTCTATTCATCAATTATAACAACAACCCAATATTCAAAGAATTAAACCACCAATAGCTATTTAAAGGATACTTACTCAACCACTACAAGAATAAAATTCAGATTGGATGTTTCCTCCATCAGTAACTTTATAGTATCACCTCAAAATCTAGGAAAATTTGTACAAATTAATACTCATACTACAAATCAACGATGGGGGTCTTAAACTAGCAAAACAGGCATCAAAATGAGCAGTATACACTTACCTAATATCCCCCCTAACTTGAACTTTCAAAAATCCTCTACAAAAAACATCAAATAATCCATATTAGATTTGAGGTGTGGCGGAAAATGCTCTAGATAGAAAACCAATCAGGTTAAATTGAAGAGGATGAGAGATGATTAAGTTATATAATAATTATCTTGGCTAATTTTGACTTTAGAAATGAGAAATGGTGGATTTTTGCCCAAAAACCCTAGCTTCTCTCCAAAACCTTCGAAGATGCTTTATGCTTCTTGTGTTTTTGCAAAATGATGGAAGGGGGTTGAATGTGTTTAGGATTTAGATGGGTTTGAGCTAATCCAAAGGCTCAAAATTGAAGTGAGTTTAGACCTATGCTTTATTAGGCCATGGATTCTAGGGTCACAAGAGTTAGATATGAGTTGAATCAAGCTAAAAAAGATCCAATAACACATTAGGTCTGCACAAATAAATATAGAGCCTCTAAGAAATGGAATTGAATATCTCTAAGACTAGATTAGGCTTTTATACATAATCCAAAATAATAATTAAATTAATTATAAGGCCCAATTTAATGTTTTCTTTTCTTAATTTTCCTAATTAAACCTGTATTAGTTCCTAATTAATCATAATCATCTCAATTAATTTTAAGATGTTATAGGTAATACATTTTTTTGCACATTATAATATCCTAAATGGTCATTGGAGCATTTAATTTCATTGATTATTGGCTTGTTTACTTAAGTGACATTCTATTGTTCTTACTTAAATCAAACCCTTAACTAATTAAAGTATAAGTATTTGACTATTACTAACATCCTATGAGTAACTCACTTTAGATATAAGTCACTTAGACCTGGTAGTGAAAATAAAAGTGTTGACGGGAATTTATAGATGGCGTGCGCTATTAAATGGCCTAAGTGCACCTAGATAAGAGGAAGGAAACTTGGGTGGAAAAAAGAACTGTCCATTAGGTGTATCCAACCTTAAAAGGGTAAGAAGTTGTCAACGAGGTATAACCACCCCTAGAATTTTATATGTATAGATAAATGAAACCTTGAGAGGGTAAAGAGTTACTAATAAAGTGTAGCTGCCGCCAATATGAGAGAAAACTAGCCTCTCTCTCTCTCTCTCTTGTAACGACCATTTTAAGAGTTCAACATCTTTGGAACTACTTATGTATGGACTTGTTTATAGGAATTTTTTGCCACATTGTATGATATCAATTTCTACATTTCTTGGCTCTTGTTCGGGTTATGATTTTGCTACTTTCTATTTTGGTAATTTGTTATTTGCTTACTAAGTTATCAAGTCATTCCTTTAATTTTAATATTTTAGATAGTGGTGTTGAACCCCAACCTGCCTCCTTCATCCTAGTTTCAAAGGCATTGTAGTGATGAGCTTCGTTCTTTTTGAATTGTAAAGGCATGATTGTTTTGTTGTAATGAGTTTTTGAATGTTAATTGTAAAGTATTTTAGATATAGCTCCACTTAACATTAGCAGGGTTCTTTCCCCCTTCCTTGTACTTTGTCCTTTTGTTATTTTGATTGTTGGTGGATTGAGTATTGGGCCTGCACAAATGAATATTGGGCCTCTAAGAAATGGAATTGGATATCTCTAAGACTAAGATTAGGCTTCTATACATAACCCAAAATAATAATTAAATTAATTATAAGGCCCAATTTAATGTTCTCTTTTCTTAATTTTTCTAATTAAACCCGTATTAGTTCCTAATTAATCATAATCATCTCAATTAATTTTAGGGTGTTACAGGTAATACATTTTATTTTGTTTGTACATTATAATATCCTAAATTGTTCATTGGAGCATTTAGTTTCATTGATTATTGTCTTATTTACTTACTTAACCGACATTCTATTGTTCTTACTTAAATCAAACCCTTAACTAATTAAAGTATAAGTATTTGACTATTACTAACATCCTATGAGTAACTCACTTTAGATATAAGTCACTTAGACCTAATAGTGAAATAGAAGTGTTGATGGGAATTTATAGATGGGTGTGCTATTAAAGGGCCTAAGTGCACCTAAATAAGAGGAAGGAAACTTAGGTGGAAAAAGGAACTATCCATTAGGTATATCCAACCTTAAAAGGTAAGGAGCTATTAACGAGGTGTAACCACTCCTAGAATTTTATATGTAGAGATAATAAAACCTTGAGAGGGTAAAGAGTTACTAATAAAGCGTAGCTGCCACCGATATGAGAGAAAACTAGCCCTTTCTCTCTCTCTCTCTCTCTCTCTCTCTCCTCTTCTCTCTCCTCTCTCTCTCTCTCTCTTGTAACCACCATTTTAAGAGTTTCAACATCTTTGGAACTACTTATGTATGGACTTGTTTATAAGGGATTTTTGCCACATTGTATGATATCAATTTCTGCATTTCTTGGCTCTTGTTCGGGTTATGATTTTGCTACTTTCTATTTTGGTAATTTGTTATTTGCTTACTAAGTTATCAAGTCATTTCTTTAATTTTGATTTTTTAGATAGTGGTGTTGAACCCAACCCGCCTCCTTCATCCTAGTTTCAAAGGCGTTGTAGTGATGAGCTTTCTTCTTTTGAATTGTAAGGGCATGATTGTTTTGTTGTAATGAGTTTTTGAATGTTAATTGTAAAGTATTTAGATATAACTCCACTTAACACTGGCAGGGTTCTTTCCCCCTTCCTTGTACTTTGTCCTTTTGTTATTTTGATTGTTGGTGGATTGAGTAGAGCTCTCCCTTGCTGTATTGTTGATTTCTGGTTGGTTGTAGAAATTCAAGGATGTCCAATTTTAAGAAGACACTCTACTAAAATTTCTACAAAAAGTTAAGAATATTTGTTTAGATATATGATGAAATGGAATTTTATTTGATGAAATTGTGTCTGTGATGAACCATCCCAAGGCCCTATTTAATTAGTAGGTTATATCGATTAGATGTATGGATAAGAACCTCACCTGATTCTCTATGTTGGCCACTCACTATATTTCAAGGTGTTACAAGAGCCTAAACCAGAGTTCACACCAAGAACATTAAAGGGACTAGTCTTCTCCACACTTTGTTTCGTGTGAGTGTTGTATATTTTATCGACTACAAAGGTATGTATTATTGCAATTTAGTTATAGTTTCACAAATCTTGCAAGCAAGACCTCCCATCACAATGTAGGTTGTGTATTTAATTGATTTGAGGGCAGAGCTCTCCTAATTGTATAATTGGGTTTTTGGCTATAGTAAAAAATTTTGGGGCGTCCTAATTTTATGGGATACTTTGTTAAAACTTTCGCAACAAGATAAAAATGAACTAATAAAATAATACATGGGTTCTTATTTTAAATGATAAATTGATATTTTAAATAAAAATATTCTTATTAACAATCCTTTTGTGTGAAAGAAAATATAACTTTAGAAAATTTTGTCAGGTTAATAGATGTAAGATTTATCTCATATCGGCTCATAACTCTAATTTGGGTTGTGACACAACTTCCAACATACCTTAGTTAATAAATTGAAGGTTTTTTTTTTCCAAAGTAAGATGATATATAGACTCAACTCTATAGAACAATTGTATCCCAGATTGCAACTACACTTACTGAAAACAATTTAAGATCCTAATTCTTATTAAAGCATTAGTTATATACTAGAATAATTTTCAAAATAATAACGAAAATCCAGTCATAATATTGAAATAGTTAAATTGATATGGGTTAGTTGATACCATGGTAAAAGAAGATATTCTTCAAATTCTTATGACATGTTTAGATTTAACATTTTCCATAACATAAAAAATATGTCGTCTTCACAGCCATTTTTATACGCAACTTCGTTAGACCACACAAGCGAATGGACTAGACTGTCATCGACGTTCTTTTGGGGACGCTCCAAAGCCTACCAGACTTGACCCTCAAATGAAATAATGTAGTATGGAATTATGGTCCTCAACTGAATTTTTCTTTTTGAGAAATTAAATGAAAGTGTTGTTTTCAATGACAGATCATGAGGAATATTAATGGCGTTTTCCAAGGTGTCCACCACATGTATAACGACGAAGAAGACAGAGATTTCATTGATCAGTTTGGAAAAAAATTCATACTAGTTTAATTACATATATAAAAATCACTGTTTATCCATAACCATTAACTACAAATTGTTGTTAATTAAATTACAGTAGATAAATATATACCCAAGTATCATTTGCCTTAGTCACTGAGACCCTAAATAACTATGTATAAATTATAAACTATTGAAAGTGGTTAGCCCATGTTAAATATCTTGTCAAAAGCCAGTTCATGAAGTTAAGGGTAGAGGCCTATTATAACCCAGGATGTTATATGGTGGTTGGTTTGTGTAACTAACATCTAGCTTTGAGCCAGAATTAGACGAGTCAAAGTGAACGTGTTTTTATCTTCAATGATAATTAATGAACCCACTAATTATAAATCACCTAAAGACTTATGGATTTCATTCTCATATCCTCCTCTTTTTTTTTTTCTCTGGTTCAATTTTGTTCAGTTTATTCTCTTCTCAACTACCAAACATACCCTAATTTAATAATTGAAGATACTTTTTCCAAAGGAAGATGATAGGCTCTGACTCTTCGTAGAACAGTTTATTGCAACAGTAACAAACAAAAATTTAAGATCCTGATTCTTACTTAAAGCATTAGCTACATACTATATTAATTTTTCAAAAATTATAACAAATAATTCAGTCATAATATTGAAATAGTTGCATTGATCTCTGCTACTTTATATCATGGTGCAAAAAGATATTCTTCAAATTCTTATCTCATGTTCAGATATGACTTTTTCCGCAATATAGAAAATATTTGTTTCTACAACAACTTTCTAGGTTAAGCAAATTTGTCAGACCACAAAACTAAATGGACCCTACATGCCTCCTAGACTTCACCTGCAAATGAAATAATGTAATGGGGAATGGATTGGGATCTGAGTTGAAATGTGACATAGAAGTCCTCAAATGAATTTTCTCTTTAAGAATTAAATGTAAGTGTTGTTTTCAATCACAGATTATGAGCAATATTAATGCCATTTTCTAAGGTGTCCACATGTGTAACGAGGAATTAGAAAGCAAAAATTTCTTTGATCAGTTTAGAAGCAATCTCATACTAGTTTAATTACACAGAAATCACCGTTTTATCTGTAACCATTAACTACGAATGGTTGTTAATTAAAATACCCGAGTATTTTATAGATAGTAAAATATCCTTATCTCCATAAAACTATAAAATGTCAAGTAACATAATAAATGTAGAATTCGATAAACTTACGTGCCAATGACATCAATATGTAAAATATTTTTGTAGTTAAAAGGTTTTTACATATTAGGTTTTTGTTACCCTAATTATGTTTCGCCTTTAATTTTTATCTTATGCAAAAATAAAAGCAAAAGAGTTAAGTCCTATCATCCCCTTTTTTTTTTCTTTTTAAAAATCTTATCATGAATGACCTATAATTTGGCATTGTCTCAACATGCATTGAACTGCAATTTTTTTTTTGGGGGGGGGGGGGGGGGGGGAATCTTGGAAGAAGCATCATCAATGAATCTGAATTGCCTCAATTGAGGCGTCCATCAATCCCTTCTTATCAACCATCTTAATGAAATTTAAATTTAGATAGTTTAAATTATATATATTTTTAATTTATATTAATATTTAAAAAAAATATATAAAATAAAAATAATCTTCTAATCATAGACTTAAAAAATGATGATTATGATTAAACAATATAAAAAAAAATTAAAACCTAAATCAAAACAGTCTATATAATTTAGATTCTATCACGTGCTTTCGTGGACAGCTTTTTTATAGCTATTTTTAACTATAGTAATTGTGCTTATTTATGGGCCATTCCTTGTGTGGCATTCCATGAGTCAAGTCTCCCAAACCATAAAGAAAATAGAAAAAATTACATTTAAAAATTATAAATTAAAAATATTTATCATAAAATATTTTAAGTTTTAAAATTTTTTAAAAGTATAAAAAAATTAATTATAAAAAATTACACTTCCTATTATAAAATCTATAAATTATTTTTATTGTTTCACTGATTTTTTCTCTCATTATTGTTTATTATTATTCAAACAATGACTCATCATAATTAAAAATTTTAATCTTTTAAAATTTTAAATTAATTTCAAATTTTAAAATTTATTATAATAAATATTTTTAACTTATAATCTTCAAGTATAATTTTTTCAAAAAATATATGTCTCCCCGGCCTAGGCTAACCTTCCCCTCACCGTAAACTTCAGTTAAACAAAATACACACACATATATACTTCTAAGGTACCGTTGAAATTACTGCGCTTATGTGCGTGTGTGTATATGTATATAATGCATTTTGTTATCATACTCATTATTTATTCAAAAACATCATTCTATTTTACCTAAAAATATTAAATAGATATTACAAAAACATTTTTTATCATTTATTTTTTTAATAAATTTAATTTTTTTATACAGGATGCAGTCCCTTCTAAATATGAAATTATATTCCTCTATTATCATGTTAAAGCTTGATATTACAACTATATCTAAAAAATTATCATAAAAACAATTTTTGGACTTTTACTTGATAACTTAAGTTTTAAATCGAAGTAGTTCCTGTTATTATGCACCATTTTAGCTAAATATTTTTTTAAAAAAAAGTAATATGCATCGTACTGACATATAACAGAGTAAACAATGGGGGCAAAATGTAGCAATGTTTTACAAATTAAAAGAGAGATGAGAAGAATGTTTTTTTTGTTTTTGTGAAAAAAATTAATTTTGTTAACAAAAAATAAATGGTATGAGAGATTTTGTAATATATATTAAATATAAAAAATAAAAAATATATTTTTAAAATAAAAAACTACTTCCTCCGGATCCTGTTTATAAGAAAATTTAAAGAGATTTTTTTGGTTCCAAAATATAAGAAACATGGTATATTTTTTTATTTCACTAAATAATAAATTTTTTTTTACCCTTCATTTATTGTTACATCTAATACACTTAACAATGCATAACATTTTCCCATACAAAATAAAGATGGGTAAAATAGGAAATAATTATCAAATTTGAACCTAATTAATGAGTTAAACTAATATTAAACTGTTTTTTTTAATATCAGTAAAACAGTTTTTTGTTTCTTATAAATAGGACCGAAGGGGAGTATTAAATACAATTTAGTCAAACCTTTAACAAGAGAGTTTACAAAATAATTGTTGACTCTTCATTTCAATATTTAAGTAATTAATATATAGTCTTAACGCATGAGTTAATTAAAGATAAAAATCAAAGTCAATTTTAATTTTTACCGTAAATTTTCAAAAATTATAATTCCAAAAATCAGAATTGACGCTTGACCTTTCTGCTCCAATAATCGCAAACTCAGCCAGTCACTCCCTCCAATATTACAGTACCACCCACCACCCACCGGTCACCTACTTGTTCCGACTGCCGTGGCCAAACATAAATTGGGTTTGTCTTCCTTTTCAGTCTCTTCGTTTATTCTTGTAGGTTTTATTTTTGGACAAAAAGTAGACATTTACTCTCTAAAATTTCATTCAAGTTTTGTTTTAGTCCAAAACATTTATCTTAGTTCAATAAAATCTTACAATTTTCAAAAGTTTATAAACACGTGTGTGCGCGCGTGCACATACATATTCCAAATACTCACGCATATCTTAACATGTGTAATTAAATTTATAAACAAGTCTTGAAAAATATTTATAGTAATTAAATTTTAGCCAATTAAAATGTATCGTTTCATAAGTATAAAGCTGATAATAAAATGTTAATTTACAAGAATTTAATTCATTTTATTATCTGCAAATAAAAGGTAAATTAAAGAGTTATTGAAACATAACTATGTTTAAAAGTAAGATGATCACGCTAGATTAAGTTTTTCCATGGTTTTAAATTACCGTTATTGTAATCGCTGTAATTGTAAAAAAAAAATAGAAAACACTACTACAATTAATTAAATACTACAATTGCTTTCTAAAAATGATAATGAATAGCCAGTAGCCCCCATTAGCTACAGGCTCTCGCTATTACCGGACTTACCTGGAGCTTTTGAAGTTGTTTGTTGCCAAACTGATTGTGACTTTCAGGTCCGCTTTACGAGTCAAACCTACTAGACCTCACCTACAAAGGGGTGATAGATATACTACGTCCTGCACATATTTAAAGAAATTGTAATTAATTACTTAACCCAAACTCCGTTCAGTTTATTACGTAGTTATATGTAAACTTCTTTCCCCTGAATTTTATTTTTGTAGAACAAGTTAAATTTCAATTAATCACATATTCATCAATTAAAAATATTAAAATGAAAAGAGAGAAAAGAGATACTCAACGTCTGAAGACTTTGGATATTTTCTTATAAGGGCACAAAATATCCAAGATCAATTTGATATCTATGTAGTTAAATTAAAATTTGAGAATAACATAAAAAAGATGCATAAAAAATACACATCCCAATTTATCGATAATTACAAAACCACAAACATTTTTTTGGTTATTTTCTTATCTCCATAAAAATGACAAATATTTATGCAAGCAGAATAAAAAATATTTATACAGACTTACCCTAGCTAGTGAGGACGTTACCGCTTTGATCTTTGTCTTATAATATATATTTTTTTAACTTTATCTCCTTTATATAATAGTAACTCATTATACGGATCAGGATAAGTGTGTTTTTGTCTTTTTTTTTTTACAAAAAAAAAACCCCCGCACCTCCTTCCCCCGCCTCAATTCACAAAGTAAAAGCTTCAAAGGGTCCACTCTGCATATTATACGCCTATTTATAGTGTCAAATAAATGTTTTAAAAGAATATTTTAGAGATATCTTTTGCCATCGAAATTAAAAAAATATCACATTCTCAATATTTTCGCTTTATTATCTACATTACTCACATTTATTCTATAAAATAACGATAAACCAAAAAAAAAATCATATGGACTTACCGTTCGTACATGAGATATTTATATCAATCACATTGATGACTTGATTTGGATCACACAAGTGAATGGACCACCGCCATTTTTCCACGTAACTTTGTCAGACCACGCAGGTGAAAGGATTACACTGTCATCAACATTTTTCCGAGGGGCCTATCAGACTTGACCATCAACTGGCTTTTCTTTTCAAGAAATAAAATGAAAGGGTTGTTTTCAATTACAGATTTCTAAACAATATTAATGGTGTTTATTTATGGGTGTCCACTGCATGCGTAATGAGGAAGAAGATAAAGATTTCTTTCGTCAGTTTAAAAGGAATTTCATACTAGTTTAATTACATAAAATTCACCGTTTATCTGTGACTATTAACTTCAAATCGTTGTTCATTAAAATTAGGCTTTAGCTGCATGCCGAACTGCCAAGTCCATTCATTTTACACCAAAAAATCTAACTCTTTGTCAAACAACAAAATAATATCAAATTGGATTGCTGGAATTGGCATGATGTAGTTTGAATTTGAGTTGGATCTAAGCATCTATGTCAATGCCTTATTTAATCCATAAAAATACATGTGATGCCGTATTAGACATTTTTACTAGTAGATTTAACCCACTTTTTATACTTTGTCTTTGTCTTTAGATTTTTCAAAAAAAACAAAAATATTTTGTGGTGGTTTTTATTTATTTTAAATAAATTAAGTTACGTAACTATATTATAATAGAATAGATTGACTTATGGTATTGTTTTGTGAAGTGTGAAGGTTGTAGGTTATATGGAATTAATTCTTTATGATAATTCTTCAAGAGCGGCTATTCCCAGTTTAATTTGTGCTTTGGTTGATTTAACCTCTTTTCTTTATTAAATAAATAAATAAATAAAATTCTTAAAATTACATATGTCAGTATTAAATTGGCAACTCTGTAAATAAAAGTAGCTTCTTGTAAATCATGTATCCAAAATAAAATACCTTTAACTTATAGTAAAAGCTCACTGGCCAAAAAAAATAAACTTTTAGTAAAAGCTATTCTCATTTAAGAGTTTCTTTTTTACTTAAAAAAAAAAACTCGTGCAAACGATCCAATAATTGTTTACAAAGCTATATGCTCCCCGCACATATCAGTAGAAATATCATATGACGACTATAATCTTCTTCTTCTTCTTCTTATATCTAAGATAACACATGAGTAGCAATGAATATCTCCTAATTATAAACCACCGAAGGGCTTGTGGATTTTATTCTCATATTCTCTTTTATTTTTTGAATTTTGTTTTTCTTTCGTTCGCCTCTCAACTTCTGAACGTTTCTTAAAATTGAAGGTTTTTTTTTCTTTCTTTTTCAAAAGTAGACTAGATAGACTTCGGCTCTTAGAACTATAGTATTACGAACTGCAATTACACTTACAGACAACAATTTGAAATCCTGATTCTTACTCAAAACATTACCTACATATTAGATTTATTATATGAAAATAATAACAAATAATCCAGTCATGGTATAATTAAATTGGTCTCTGCTAGTTTATATCATTGTGTATGAAGATATTCTTCAAATTCTTATGACATGTTTAGATCTGACAATTTTCACGGTATAGAAAATATTGTCTTCTTAGCACTTGTCTATGTCAAACAACTTTGTTAGACCACCCATGTGAATGGACCCAACAAACCTACCGTCCTTGACCCACAAATGAAAATAATGTAGTATGGAATTGCGGTCCTCAAATGAATTTTCTTTTAAGAAATTAAGTGAAAGTGCTGTCTTCAATTACGGATTATGAGCAATATTAATGGCGCATTATTAGGTGCCCAGTCCACATGCATGTGTAACAAGGAAGCAGACAAAGTTCTTTTTGTTGAGTTTGGATGGAATTTCGTACTAGCTTTATTGCATAGAAATCGCCGTTTATCTCCAACCATTAATTAACTACAAATTGTTGTTAATTAAAATTTAGAAGATAAATATATACCCAAGTATTTTATGGATGGTAAAATATCTTTCTCTTCATTTGAATGATGATACTATAAATCCACAAACATTATATTTCTTACTCATGATATAATACTTGCTAAATATAGAATAATATTTTATCTATTTTAATATATTTATTATTATAATTATACTCATTAATTACACAAAAATTAAATTAACTCTTTTACAAAATTTTAATTATTTGATTAGTAAATATTTTAAAAAATTATTCAATAAAGTATTATTTTATAATTAATAATTATTGTATTATGATTTAAAAAAAATAGTATTATCACATTTATAGCATCATTACTCAATGGTAAATGGCTATTAATACAAGAAATGTAGAATTTGGATAAACTTTAGTCCCTGTGATATCAATATGTCTAAACTTAGCAGTCTGCACTGCGTGCAGTAGCGAATTTTTATATATTATTTATTTATTTATTTTACTTTCTAGGATTTAAAGTTTAATATAAAAGATAAAAATTATACTTTAAAATTTTAAAATATGCAGCATAATTTAAATTTTTAAAATGTAATTTTTTTATAATTAAAATTTTTATTCTTACAATTGTAATTTTCATCTTTTATATTAAACTTTATATCTTAAAAAATAAATGATGATGATGATGATGCATGGAAATTGTTTACTGCACCCCCTAGGTCCCCTCCTGCAGGGATCCTGATCCTTCTAAACTCAATGGATGCCAACCTCTTTTTAAATGTTTGGAAATTGGAAGTCCTGAGGATTCATGGAATTGGTTCGTCCATTGTTTACTGTTTATTTCTCGTTGTTGTGACTTGTGAGTGGATTTTAGGTTTCAATGGCATTTGGTGTTACGCCATGTCAATAACTTGTTTCATGGTTGTGGCCAAAACGGAATTGGGTTTCATGATTAATTTTCTCCTTACGTCTTAATGGTTCTAAAAAATGGATCTAGAACGTGCATGTTCATAGCATTCAAAATTTCAAATCAATTCTTTTAAGGGAAAATTAGAGTCCGAATGACCTATTCATCTTAAAATAGGAGTTTTTCTAAGCGTGGGTAGTAATTTATATTTGATTTAGATAATTTAGATTTGATATTAATATTTTAATTTAAATTATTATTTTTTTACGTTAATAATTAAAAAATTATTTTTATTCTATATCCTAATATCCTCTCAAATAAAAAATCAAAATAAAAAAATAAAAAATATCAAACTCAGACTGTCTAAATCAACATAAATTAGAATGATAAGAGAATAAGTAAGGGATCCAATTACGAAAATTACCAATGATTATAAAACAAAATTATGTATTCTAAAAGGCTTTATATTTTAAAATTATTTTTAAAAACTCAATAAATTAATATTTGAAATGTTAGGACAAAATTACTTTTAATGACATTGAAAATTAAGATAAGAAACATTTTATTTATTTTATTTTATTTTCAATTTCTAATTTGAATTTTCTCTGGGGGGAAGTCTTGTGGAAAAGAGAATGATTGAATAAGAGTAGGGTCCACACACAGGGCTCTAACTAGGCCCCACTTATCGAATCACTTTCTCCCCTAAGACTTCCTCGTATGCAATAGAGGATCCAAAACCCTTTATCTTGACAAAGTGTCTTTGTTCTTTGTGGACAATCTCTTGTGCTCTGTTTATAATACGTCGTCCTGTGCATCCACTTAAATTTATGTTATCACATGCCATTCTATGGATATAAATATATAAGACAGACATTTATGTTATTACACTTACAATTTTAAGTCATTAGATTCATTAAAATAATTTTAAAATATAAAATCTTTTAAAATAAATGATTGTTTCATGATCATTTATTATAGCGAGTATTGATTTTTCTTCTTTTTTAAACCATTCTCTTTTGGAAATTAAATAGACTACACTTTGGTTCACTTTCTTATTTTGAGTCTCTCAAATAAAATTATAATATATGTAAAATATCATAAAAAAATTGAATCATATAATACTAAGTTAATTTAATTATATACTTATCTACAATATCATATACTTTTTATATTTATAGCTAATCAAGCAGATGACAATATTCTAATTTAGGAAATTTTATGATGACAAGATTCACACAAAAAAGATAAATAAAACAATAAAGGGAGGAGGTTAATTATAAAAAACAAGCAATTGGAAAGTAAAGAAAGGAGAAGTGCGATAAGGACGGGTCACCAAAAAGGGGTGAACAGCCATAAATATAATCGAAGGTGTTGATGTTGATAAATATAATTGATGGTATTGATGTTGATGGCTCCAATCCATCTCGTGACGATACCACATACCCTAAGTTGGTTCTTTGGCCAATCAAATTATTGCATTTTGCTATTTTTCTATTTCACTTTTTTAATTATTGAATGAAACTAACAAGCCTACAATTATTGCTGAATAAAATGAGTATTTTAAGTTGTTTATAAAAAATATATACATATGAAAGGGGTCAGGAAGAAGACCAGTTCATATAACAAAGATAATGAACCGTGGAATCAAGTGTAAGTTTGTTTCCTTGATTTTGACCTTTGAATACAGAATATATTGAAAAGAGGGGAAAGAAATCTGTTGCAAACAGCGCGACTAATTGAGTATTTTATTATTTGATTATTTTTTATAAAAAAATTTATTGACAAATTTAACCACGAGAGAGTTCGGTCTCTGAAAAAAAATTAAAATTTTTTGTAACATTATTTAAAAAAGAAAAATATAAGTGCCCCCCAACGCATGAGGGGATTGAAAGGACAGAAAATGGAGAGACAGTGGGGAAAAAGAGGGATTAGGCGTGAATACGTTGGTGGATGATGATGGGAAACAAGGTCAACGGATGCGAACCGCTCACTCAATGCTCATTAAATTGCTCCTTTTTTTTGTTTTTTGTTTTATTTTTCGTTTATTATTATTATCCATGAAGATGTGAAGATTAAGGGAGAGTAACCAAAAAAATTAGTAAATCAAAATATATGTTTGCTTTATAGAAATTTAGATTTTAAAAGAAAAAGAATATAAAATTTGAAACTTCAAAAGACGTGCTTATAAATTTTCCTAAATTCATAAAAGATCGATCTAATTTATTTTTTGGACAAAACTTAAAGGAAAATTTTAAGATATTTAATAACTAATTTTTAACATGTAACATTTTTTACCATTGACCATTACATGTTAATTACTTTAAAAAGATATCTATACATAATATATTTTTGTGGAAAACTTTATGAACAACACTTGAATATTTTACCTAATTATGTTTAATTTGCCTTTCATTTTTAATCTTACGGAAAAATAAAAGGGAAGGAGCAAGTCCTATCATTCCAATATATATATATATATATATATATATCTTTCTCTCTCAAAGACTCGATTTTCACTTATAAAAATAGAATATGCTATTTTCTGTCTTGTTGCTTGCCCCTCAGTGCTTGCATCGGTCAATTTGGTCATTTTTTTAATGACCATCCGATTAGTTTGGATTTCTTTTGGAGGAATCTGAATTTACTGTGGTTACGCGTAAGTGTTGCTCCCACAATAAAAAAAAATTTTCCATATAAAAAAATATATCACACCTAATTTTATGGATAATTACAAAATCACAAACATATTTTTTGGCAATTTTTTATCTCCATATAAATGACAAATATTTATACAATCAGAATAAGAAATAGTTATATAAACAGACTATAGCTAGTGAGATGTTACCACTTTGATCACGCCATTGATCACTTTAGCAAATTTGGACTCTTAAAGTCAAATGTGATGTGATGAACCTGACTATATACCCGAAATGCCAGTTAATTTTTTTTAGTTAATTGTTTTTTTTAATCTTATCACGAGAGATCTCCTATGCCAATTTGACATTGTCTCCGCATGCATTGACTTGACTTGAAGTCTGGAGAAATATGATATGATGAGTTTATTTCTCAATGCTCAGTACCGGCAGCTTTGATTAGTCAAATATGCTAGAGATGGGATAACTTTGTTCCTTCGTTTTTGTATTCTTACTTCATTGCTTCATGGCCTCCTTAACTTGGAGGCAGACAAACATCACCACTGACAAATCTGCACTTCTTACTTTTAAATCTTTTATCACCTTTGATCCATACAATTTCTTAAGTCTCCTTTAATATGCGAATTCTTTGATGAAGGAATGAAAATAAGAATAAAAAAATAAATAAAATGTAATAAAAAAAATATATATTTGGTAAGAATTAAATATATATATTTACATTTAATTGTTTAATTGGATAAAAGTATGATGAAATAAAAAGTAAAAAATAAAATAAAATTACGAAGTTGACTTTATATTATATTTCTTTTAATCACTAATTTGACATTATTTTGATATATATATATAATATTATATATAATTATTTATTAACATTTTATATATTATTATATATATAAATAGTTATAAAATAATATATATATTATAATCTTATATATATTATTTTGATATATATTAATTTATTCAAATGTAATAAATATATAAAATATAAATTTTAATATATAAATATTATATATTAAAATATAATTAAATAAAATATTTTTATATATATACACACATGTATTGGGGGGTAATTGCCCCCCTCGCGCGCACATCTGCTCTGCATATTATACACCTTTTTCTAGTGTCAAATAAATGTTTAAAAGAATATTTTAGGGGTATCTTTTGCCTTCGAAAATAAAAAATATCATGTATCGCTAATTATTTTCTTAATAACTTTTTATTATCTACATTATTCACATTTATTCTATAAAATAAAAATAAACAAAAAAAAAAGAAATATTCATATAGACTTACCGTTCGTATACGAGATATTTATATTATCACATTGATGACTTGATTTGGACCACACAAGTAAATGGACCACCGCCATTTTCTACACAACTTTCTCAGACGACGCAGGTGAATGGATCACACGTGTCATCAACATTTTTTTGAGGACACTACAAAGCCTGTCAGACTTGACCCTCAATTGAATTTTCTTTTCAAGAAATAAAATGAAAGTGTTGTTTTCAATTACAGATTGTAAACAATATTAATGGTGTTTTCTATGGTGTCCACCGCATGCGTAATGAGGAAGAAGATAAAGATTTCTTTTACCAGTTTAAATGGAATTTTATACTAGTTTAATTGCATAGAAATCCCCGCTTATCTGTAACTATTAACTAAAAATTGTTGTTCATTAAATTATAGTAGATAAATACATACCCAAGTATTTTATAGATAGTAAAATTTCTTTGGCTCCATAAAACTGTAAACCGTAAATATTAACATGGAAGCTCCTGTCTAACTTAGGCTTTAGCTACATGCCGAATTGCCAAGTCCATTCATTTTACACCAAAAAATCTAACTCTTTGTCAAACAACAAAATAACATCAAATTGATCGCTGGAATTGGCATGATGTAGTTTAAATTTGAGTTGGATCTAAGCATTTATGTCAATACCTTATTTAATCCATAAAAATACATGTGATGCCGAATTAGACATTTTTACTAGTAGAGTTAACCCACTTTTTTATATTTTGTCTTTGTCTTTAGTTTTTTCTAAAAAAAATTATTTTTGTGGTGATGTGTATGTATTCTAAATAAATTATGTTATACAACTATATTATAATAGAATAGATTGACTTATGATATTGTTTTGTGAAGTGTGAAGGTTGTAGGTTATAAGGAATTAATTCTTTTTTATGAGTCTTCAAGAGCGGCTATTCCCAGTGTAATTGGTGCTTTGGTTGATTTAACCTCTTTTCTTTGTTAAAATAAATGAATAAATATAATTCTTAAAATTATATATGTTAGTATTAAATTGGTAATTCTGTAAATAAAAGTAGCTTCTTGTAAATCATGTATCCAAAATAAAATACCTTTAACTTATAGTAAAAGCTCACTGGCCAAAAAGAAAAAACTTTTAGTAAAAGCTATTCTCATTTAAGAGTTTCTTTTTTACTTAAAAAAAAAACTCGCGCAAACGATCCAATAATTGTTTACAAAGCTATATGCTCCACGCACATACCAGTAGAAATATCATATGACGACTATAATCTTCTTCTTCTTCTTCTTATAACTAAGATAACACATGAGTAGCAATGAATATTTACTAATTATAAACCACCGAAGGGCTTGTGGATTTTATTCTCATATTCTCTTTTATTTTTTGAATTTTTTTTTCTTTCATTCTCATCAACTTCTGAACGTATCTTAAAATTGAAGGTTTTTTTTCTTTTCTTTTTCAAAAGTAGACTAGATAGACTTCGGCTCTTAGAACAATAGCATTACGAACTGCAATTACACTTACAGACAACAATTTAGGACCTGTTTGATTTCCTGTTTTTAGAACAGTTTTTTATTTTTAAGAACAAAAAAATAAAAAAAAACTTATTTGATAATGTGTTTTTAATGAAGTGTTTTGTAAAACCAAAAAATTAAATTTTGTTTTTGGAAACAGAAAAATCAAAACATTTTTTTGGTATTTCGTAACTTTTGTTTTGCAGAATCAGAAAAAAAAAACAAAAAACAGTTACTTTTCATAATAATGATTCAAACAGATTTTTTAATTTTTTAATTTTTTAATTTTTAAAATTTATTTTAAAAAACATCTATTTTAAAAACATTAAAACAAAAACATAATCAAACAGCCCTTAAAATCCTGAGTCTTACTCAAAACATTACCTACATATTAGATTTATTTTCTGACAGTAATAACAAAAAATCCAGTCATAGTATAGTTAAATTGGTCTCTGCTAGTTTATATCATTGTGTATGAAGATATTCTTCAAATTCTTATGACATGTTTAGATCTGACAATTTTCACGGTATAAAAAATATTGTCTTCTTAGCACTTGTCTATGTCAAACAACTTAGACCACCCATGTGAATGGACCCAACAAACCTACTGTCCTTGACCCACAAATGAAAATAATGTAGTGTGGAATTGCGGTCCTCAAAAAAATTTTCTTTTTAAGAAATTAAGTGTTGTTTCCAATCACAGATTGTTAGCAAGATTAATGGCGCATTATTCGGTGTCCACATGCATGTGTAACAAGGAAGCAGACAAGGTTCTTTTTGTTGAGTTTGGAAGGAATTTCGTACTAGCTTTATTGCCTAGAAATCGCCGTTTATCTCTAACCATTAATTAACTACAAATTGTTGTTAATTAAATTTTAGAAGATAAATATATACCCAAGTATTTTATGGATGGTAAAATATCTTTGTCTTCATTTGAATGATGATACTATAACTCCACAAACATCATATTTCTTACTCATGATATAATAATTACTAAATATAGAATAGTTTTTATCTATTTTAGTATATTTGTTATTATAATTATACTCATTAATTACACAAAAATTAAATTAATTCTTTTACAAATTTTAATTATTTAATCAGTTAATATTTTAAATAATTATTTAATAAAATATTATTTTATATTTACTAATTATTGTGTTATAATTAAAGAATATAGTATTATGATATTTATAGCATCTTTACTCAATTGTAAATGTGAATTAGAATAAGAAATGTAGAATTGGATAAACTTTAGTCCTTGTGATATCAATATGTCTAAACTTAGAAGTCCGCACTGCGTGTAGTAGCGAATTTTTATATATTATTTATTTATTTATTTTACTTTTTTAGATTTAAAGTTTAATATAAAAGGTAAAAATTATACTTTAAAATTTTAAATTGTGTGACATAATTATAATAATAATGCATGGAAATTGTTTACTGCACCCCCTAGGTCCCCCTCCTGCAGGATTCATGTAATTGATACGGTGGCAATCCCCCCCCCCCCCCCAAAAAAAAAAAACACAAATTTTGGTTAATCCAGTGCTTACTGTTTATTTCTCGTTGTTGTGACTTGTGAGTGGATTTTAGGTTTTCAATCGCATTTGGTGTTACGCGATGCTAATAACTTGTTTCATGATTGTGGCCAAAACGGAATTGGGTTTCATGATTAATTTTCTGGGTGCTGCCGGATCTCTTCTAGGGAGAGAGGAGGAGCTATTTAGTCAAGCTCAACTCTTTCCTCAAAAGTCAAAAGAAAACAATTCTGGCAAAAAAATGAGGAATGCCCTTCTTTACACTTATCCCTTAATGAGGGAGGAACAGACTTTATACCTTGTCTGTCAAAACATAATAATCTATCTTAGTATTCTAATTAAATACAATAGAATCATCTTCTTGGTATGTTTGGCTAATCAGCCTCTCTTCCTTTAGGCTTTTTTTGTATCTTGACTTCTTAGGATTAAGGATTTTCTTGATCTTCTTGAAAATTTTCTTAATTGAAGAGCATGAAGACAAGGTAAGATTTTTTGCTAATATAGTTCTCTTTTGCTAATACTTTTTGTTGCACAAGATTTTTATACAAGACAAGTACAGAGTATACTCGTATAAACAAAATAATCATAAGAGATATGTTATGAAAGATTTCAAAAGAAGAGAAAAGGTTTAGAAAGAAGTCATAAAAAACACTGGAATTTTTATTACAAGGAAAATTTGAATGCAAGACTTCCTCTATCAATGGTTAAGGAGGAGCACACTACATATAGCCAGAGGCTAACACAAGCAGACAAACTACTTTTACAAAAGTAAAGGACAATAATATAGACACATCATTCTTAAAGCTATATTTACAAACTGTAAAGCTAAGCACGCCTAAAAAGTAAAGCAAATAGACAAACTATAGTATAATGACTACATGTGATAGTTTGGCACTTGATAAGCCTTATCCTTTTTTTATAGGCTCATGTGAAGGGGATAAGTTTGGATCGTCAAAACTGTCAGTGTCATCTAGGTCATCTTTTCTTATTTTTCTCGAAACATGCAACCAGCCATTCTTTAACCTTATCAAAATCATCTAGTTCATTAGGATCTTGAGAATCTTGCATTTGTTCATCATGGTCCTAGATGGGTTGAGTTTGTGAGCTTGATCCTTGCAAGAACCTAGTCATTTGAGTTGGAGTCCAAACCTTAGTGTTTAGAAGGCTGACTTCTGGTAACCTTGGTTCTCCAGGGATGAACTTACAGGGAAATGAACCTAAGGATATGCAAAAAACAAACTGACTTTTTTTATAATTATTGATTTCACATAAAAACATCTTAAGATCTTTAAGACCTTAATCTTTCTGTTTTGGCTATTCAAGAAAAGTATTTAATTCATAGGCATAATTTCTTGTTAAAAGCATGTTATGCCTATTAGTCTAATAAGGTTGATGGAGGATAAAAATGTTGGCAACCTTTTTATTTACTTTAGGATTATTTCACATACTATACTGAGAGATGATTTTCTGTAATTCTTGTCTCCACCAATATAATGGAGAAAACCATTCAAGGAGGATCCAAAGATTAGAATCCTAGTTTTTAGATTGACAGCGAAAATCATAGATCAAGAGAGGTGGAAGCTCTATAACACTAGAGTAAAAGACAGTGAGTGCCTAAAGGTACCACAGTGTGTCATCAATGACAAAGGTATGGATTCTGAAGAGGATGAGAAATAGTATTTATGGATTAAAGTGAGATGGGTAAATGGGAAGAGATGAGTCTATAAGATATCGGTAGAGGTAATAGAAAAGAGATTTTTCAACAAGTTGTTAGATTTCTATTGGGTTTCTTGGTTTCAAAGAACATGATGGGAAATCCTTTTTTATCTGAGCTGAAAATGGGAGAGGATGGTGGATAGTACAATCAGAAATTGAGTAAGTCATGAAGATGAAAGGTACTGGTTTTACTGGTATGAGAAGGTTCACTACCTTAGGTCAAGAAAGATAGTTTGCTATAAGATTTGTCATATTTGATATGTTGAACTTTGAATTTATAATGTGAGACTAGTCTTTCCATCTGAGTAACTGTTTATCAGGCAGGACCTTTTTCTCAAACTTTAAAATTTTTAGGAATGATGAATTATCTATCTAAACCACAAATTCATAAGAGCTGAGATGGAAACTGAACTTTTCAATCCTTTTCTTTGATAGTAAGAATTTTTTTTGTAGATAGTATGATAGTGCTTTCCAAAGCCCTTAAATTATCTACTTGCATGTTTATAGTAATATTATTTTTCATCAATCTCTTCTATAAGGATGGCTGCCCAAAATTTATCACTAGCATCACTTTGAAGTATCCTTTTTCCTTTGTTAAGAATCTTTAAAGGTAAAGGATTTTGAGTGATTTTCTTGAGATGCTTCACAGTTATTGTTTGTTGATGTCTCCAAGATAAGAGATTCTTCTTTTTCAAAAGCTCTAATAGCTAGCTTGTGTGATTTGAAGCATGAGGGATAAAGTCTCTGATGAAATTAACTATCCTAAAGAACTATTGAATTTGCTTAGTGGTGAGATTTTCATCTGAAAAATTAAGTAATTCTTGAGCAATGTGTGGGCCTGGGTAATAATGTCCATTAGATATGTTTATTCCACGGAATTTAATTTGTATTTGGCCTAATTAACTATTTTGGGCTAAAAGCATAATTTCATATTGCTTGGTAATATGCAGAAACTATTGAAGGAGCCTCTTATGGTCTTCTTCATTTTTAAAGTGAAAAAAATATCACTAATGTAAATGAGGGTGATATGGAGAATAAGCTCAAAGATTTTTGTCATCACCTTTTGAAAAAGAGATGGTGCTACTTTGAGACCAAATGACATGATTGTCCACTAATATTGAGCATTAGGAATATAGAATGTTGTCTTGTATCTCTTAACAGGATTAATGCCTAGTTGCCAAAATCCAACTTTAAGATCAAACTTTGAGAAAACCTTTGTATTTTTGAGAAGGCTGGTCTGTACACTAATTTTTGGCAATAGAAATTTATCATCTTAGAGGAATATGTTTAGAAGTTTATAGTCAATATCTAACCTCTTCTTTCCTCGCTTTCACTTTAATCTTTTTTCCATATAGAAAAGTTGACAAGCCTAATCTAACTTAGTGGGTTTAATGAAACCTTGTTTCAATAAAGTTGCACATTTTTTTTTTGGGCTAAGGTTAGATCATCAAAGTTGATGTCAAGGTAAAAGGCTTTTATTGGATTGACGTCTGTATTCCTCTTAAAAGGAAGTTGGATAAAGTCTTAGTTTTTCTAAAGAGGAAAAGGATAAGTGAACTAATCATAACTATTAGGGCAGAATTGCATCAGTTGATCCTTAATTTCTTCATACCTAAGAGGGACTAGTTTGATTTCAAACAACTTAGGGATAATATTGTATGGCTTGAAATTATGTTTGAATATGATACCTCTAGGTAGGATTTGTAAATATTTAACTTGGTAGTAAACATACATACCAATTAGAATATCTTTGTTAGGAATAATATTTCCAAGAATCTTTGTCCATATAATGCAGTTAGGGGAAAACCTTATACCAATCTTTGTCTTGGTAATAAGATCCACTTTAAATATTTTCCATTTGCTACATTGAAATACTCAAAATGTTGCTTCCATGACTTAGGAGGAAGAACTACAGGATTTATTAAGCTTTCTGATGTTCCTATATCTATGTAAGTAATAATAGGAATTGGTTTATGGTACTTGCTTTTAAGAACTTTCATTTCAATGTAAGACATAGGTGGTTCTGCTTATTTTGCTTGGTTGCATGGCTAGGTGGAATAAGTAGAATTATCAGATTCTGAAGAAGGCAAGCTTGGTAGGGAAAAAATAGTAGAATTATTAGCGTCTTCTTATTCTAAAAAGAGTTCTTTTATTTCCTTGTCTTGTTGGAGAGGAATGATAGCTTGAAGCTGTGGGAGAAGTTTGATATTTTTCTTTGACTTGTTAGGACATTGCTTTGCAAAATGGTCTTTCTTTCCATAAATATAGCAATGATCCTTTCTTCTGTATTGTGTGGTCCTTCTTCTAAAAAATCTCATGAGCTTTTTATGTCTTCTTTTTCTAAAGCTCTTGTAGCTTTGAGACAAGTTTTATGGAAATGAGATTTTTTTTTGGTAGAGCAAGAACATCTTTGCTTGTCCTTGCATTTTATCTAGAGATATGGCTTTTTACAAGCCTTTTGGAGTAGAAGCTTTCCTTCCATCACTGAGTTGAACATTTTGTGCTATTCATATAATTTTTTAAGAGTAGTAAAAGTGAGCTAGTAGATCTCTCCCAAAGAGATGATTGTTATATCCCTTTGAAGTGACTGAATTGCTCTTAAGAGTTCTGATTGTAGCTCTTTTGGTAAGGAGACTATGAAAGTATGTCGAAGATTGACATCATTGAATCCATTTAGCATATAGTTTCTTTCAACCATTCTTTGATAATAGTAATCAAGATCTTTTTTCTTTAGAGAATAGCAATGCACATGAAAATACTCGTCTTTTTTGCTTGTCAATAAAATGAAAGTCTTCTAGAAATTCTTTATGAACTAAACCAAGGAATGGGTTAGCACTCAAAGTTCAAGTGTATTGAAATTGTCTATATTCCCCTATGCTTTAAAACCATTCTTAAAGAGTTCTTGTAAATATGATCATGAATTTTGTAAGGACTACTTCAAGATTGGTTGGTGGTCTTGTCATCTAAAGGTCTATCCATGTTGAGAACTCATACAGTTTATCTCTCCATTTATTTAGAAAGGAATAATCAAATATGAACTAGGGTCCATTAGAAGGACGTGTTTGAGCTTGTGTGTGGTCAGAAGGAGATTTTGCACAAAGAGGATGTTCAATATAGCCTTCTTGTTCTAAATTGGATTCTTCTATCTCTTCAGCAGGATTCAAATTGACCATATACAAAGCAGAGACATTAACATGATCATTGGACTTATCTAAATTGATTACTTCTAATCCAATTTCATCAATGTGATCTAAATCAGAATTGTAGTCATAATGAGTCACCTTTTCTATAAGAACAATAGTTCTATAAGACTTTTGAATTTCTGGTTGGGTAGAAGGAGGTTTTATTTACATTGATTCTTTGTCTCTTTGGTATAAGGGTGGAGAATGAGTCTTTTTTGGTGAAGAAGGTGGTGTTCTAATTTCTAAGGGGTTTAAGAGGTTGATCAAATGGCTTCATCCAGGAAAGAGAGGGTTCAAACTTGGCAATATATTAAGGCCTTTGTGGAGGTTTATGAATCTTTGTTAAAGGTGATGGCGATGGTGTTTGCTTTGGAATTTAACTAAGTTGGTTTAGACTGAGGTAATCTTCCTTTCGTTGGAAAACCCCAGAAATCTTCTTGAAATATTTTTGATAGTTTTCTTCCAAAGGGTAAGGTGAATACAGTGGAGAAGGATATGGGTTATGGGTAGGAGTGTATAAGGAAGGATAAGTGTCATAAATGCTTATAAAGTGATATCTTTCTAGGTTTCTTTCAATTTGGCCAATCTAAGTCTTGAGTCTCTTAATTTCTTGTTCCTTTTGTGTGAATATAGGGCTTGTGTACCCTATTTCGATAAAGCTTCTTAATTTTGCATCCAAAGTTGTCACCTATTGATACAAGCGGTGATATAATTGTTGGACTTATATAGAAAGTCCATCTAAACGGGTGTTTGTTTGAGCTATCTGACTTGTGAGATTGTTAAGTCAAGAATCAATCATTTAGAGTGCATGATTTTGTGCCATAGCATTATGGGTGTGTCAATTTAATACTTCTTTAGCTTGTGATATCGGCTTTATAGTTCCATTTAGAGCAACCTCTGTGGGAGTGGAGAATGGCTTATATGTGACGTTGGTCTTTAGATTGGTTCTTTTTTCCATTGGAGGAAATTTTGAGTCATAGACTTTTGACGTGAATGAAAACATCATGCCAGGAATAGGTTGTGACAGTACTTGTGGAGTGATGACTGGTTCAAGCTGTGGGAGAAGGTCTTTATAACCTAATTCTTTTAATAACTCTTGGATAGATCTGAGTTTTGGCCTAGAGTTTCTCATGCCAACCCTTTTAGTCTTTGGCTTGTCATCATCGTCATTATCACTATCGTCATAATTTTTCTTTAAGTGAGAGCAAAATCTTTGACCTCATCTTGGCTTCTTTTCCTTGTCTTGTTTCTAGGTAGCCACTACATCAAAATCTCATGGCCTCTATTTATTGTCTTTAGGGCTTTTCCATTTATCCATGTGGCATTTGTAATTTGGGTCACACATTGAAGGATCACAATTCCAAATGAAGTGACCATTAATTTTTGCAATATAAGCATAATGTCTATTAGGATAAAAGTATCTAATGGGAATGACGTCTTGCTTTTGTTTTTGCTTCATAATAGGAGTAATCATCATGGAGTAATGGGTTATATGTCTATGACAAATTCCTTCATCTGTTCTAGGTCTTTTGAAGACTGACTTAACAATTCTATCTCCACGTTTTTCAATTATAGGAGGAGCCATAGTATGAACAACCTTTTGACTACCATGGAACTCCTTTTCATAGTTAATAACTCATTCCAAAGGCATCAATTGCAAAAGTTCTTTTTTAGGAATCTATTTGAGAATCTGAATGATAGTGCTGTGATCCAGTCTATTAGAGACCATGTATAGAATATCATCAATCGTATTTGGAAACTAAAGGTCTATAGTATAATTCTAAAGATGGTATATTGTCTGATGATGAAGAGTAGTCGGAATGGTAGTCTCAACTTGTTCTGCCCCAATAATTTGAATATAGACTTTAAATCGGGGTGGAAAAAGCGAGATCTGAAAGGTTTATGTTGAAATTAAGGATGATGGTGAGAATAACAATGCCATCATTGAGAGTGACAAGAGCTACACCAATAAAAGCCTTTTGGAATGAGGTGTAGGATGTATCTAGAAGAGAAACATGAGCTGTTGCAGCTATCCCTATATGTCCATGAATGATGAGGACTAATCTGATGGCTTCAAAGTGAAGTTGGGTATATCCCTAATGAATCTAGTGAGAAATGAAATTGGTAGGGATCTCTAGAGTGATATATTGTTTAGCTTGAGTGGATTACAGTCCACACTAGTCCATTTTGGTTCCTTGAATAATTTCTTTTATAGGTACATGTTTGGGAAAAATAAGTTTTCTAATAAAACAAGTAAAAGAATGGTTTTGATAATAAAGCTCATATGGGTTGAGAATAGGTGTGATGGTTTCATCAAGACAGGTTTTATCAAGGACATGAGTAATTTCTACAGAGTTATCTACTTTATTTAAGGAATGGGATATATAAGAAAAAGGGATAGATATTTATATGCATTTGCTTTATAGAAATTTATATTCTGAAAAGGTATATAAAATGTAAAATTTGAAAGAATGTGAATATAAATTTTCTTATATTTATAGAAGACTGATATAATTTATTTTTCAGATAAATTTAAAAGTATTTGTTAAGATATTATTATCTAATTTTTAATAAAATCATGACATGTAAATATTTGTTTTTAATAGTTAATCATTACATGTAATTACTTTAAAAAGAATTGTGTACGTAAAATATTTTTGTGAAAAACATCGTGGACACATTTGAATATTTTACCTAATTGTGTTTAACATGCCTTTCTTATTTTGTCTTAAAGAAAAATAAAAGGAAAAGAGCAAGTCCTATTATTCCGTTGGCAAAAAAAAAAAGGTCTTATCATTCCAATATTCCTTATATATAAAATCCTGAAGCCTTTTCACTGGACCAAGATCCTCTGCAGTTGGGATTCATGTGCTGTTGGTGAAGTTAGTGTAAAAATAGATGTGTTATAATTTTTTTTAATTTTTATTTTAAATTAAACTAATTCATCTGTGTATCTTCTTCTAACTTCTTCTAACAGCACAGATAGCCAACAGCAGAGGATCTAATCTCCCTTTCACTCTTCATTTGTTACTATTTATAGTGTCGTGTCATTGAGCATCGTTCATGTACTGTTATATACTATTCACGTATTGTGCTGCACTATTTATACATACTTTTTTCTTAATTTTTTTTTTGTAATATCTACATTTGTTTTTACAACCCTTGGATTTAGAGGGTTATTACTAATATATATATATATATATATATATATAATCTTAAGACAAATGACCTGCAATTTGACAATTTTAATCTTAAGACGAATGACCTGCAATTTGACATTGTCTCAACACGCATTGACTCGATTTTCATTTATAAAAATATAGGCCTGTTTGATTTTATTTTTGTTTTAATATTTTTAAAATAAATATTTTTTAGAACAAATTTTAAAAACAAAAAAATTAAAAAATTCGTTTAAATTATTATTCTGAAAAATATTTGTTTTCTTTTTTTTTTTGATTTTGCAAAATAAAAGTTACAAAATATTTAAAAAATATTCTGATTTTTTTATTTCATAAATTTTTTTTATTTTTTTATTTTACAAAATATTTCATTAAAAATTCATTATCAAACAAGTTTTTATTTTTATTTTTTTGTTCTTAAAAATAAAAAATTGCTCTGAAAACAAGAAATCAAACCGACTCATAATATGCTATTCTCTATCCTGTTGCTAGCCCTTCGGTCCTTGCATTTGTCAGTGTGGCAATTAATTTGATAATTATGTTTCAATGGTCATTAGAATAGTGTGGATTTCTTTTGGAGTACTCTTATAATTTGCTGAGGTTAGGCCTAAATATTGTTCCCACGATAAAAAATAACAAATTTCAAATATTTTTGTGACATTGGATTTGTGTTTAATTTTGCAGTCCAATACGATACAATATATACATAAAACAAACAAAATATCAAGAATTAAGTCAAAGTTTTTTCAAGTTAATGGAAGTCTTATTAAATTCTGTAACCGTGCTTAGCAAATAATAAAGTACTAAAATTTCTATTATTATTATTATTATTATTATTATTATTATATTTTTAAATCAAAATATGATAAGTGTATGACTTTTTAATAATAATATAACAAGTGCATGATTTACTTAAGGAATTATATAATTATTTGTAAAAACTTTACATCTATTATGATATTATTAAAAAAAATCAACTACTTGTCATAATTTGACTAATTAAAAAGTTTAGCAATAAAGATATAAAGAATTATATAATTTTTTCAATAATAAATGCCATTATTTATGTATTTGGATCTAAAATCTACAGTTAAAAAGAGATTAAAAAAAGGAAATAAATAAAAAGAGAAGAATAAATCTCATGCAAATTCTCACTCCTTTATATCATTCTTTTTACCACTGCACATAATACATATAGAGGATCTGGAAGCAATGTTTATTGGCTATATTAAGTTTTTAGGTAAATTGCACTCCTTTTTTCTTAAGAGTTTTTTAAGAGATGTTCAAATTATAATAATATCTTCTCTATTTTAAAAATTTAAATTCTTCTATCTTTAAATTACAAAATGCATCATGCTTGCAATTACACCGTACCTATTGTAACCAAAATATAAAAATATTCTTATATTTATTATTTATATAATATAATAAGTATTTAATGCATATTTGAGTAATATAAAAATAATTAATATTTTAAATATATTTAACCAAATTTATAGTCAATTTTTAAACCATTATTTATTGACTATATTCAGTTTTCCTTGTTCGAATATGCTTTTTTATTTTTTTTTTGCCGAACGAATATGCTTCTTTGATTTCCACACGGTGTTGTTGACTATAAGGGCCATGAAAGGAATCAAGACAGAACCACTTATAACATGTTTCCAGTTATCCGTGATCGTCGGTGACGCGGCAGAGACGCAAAAAGAAAAAGTCAATTGACATATTAGAAAGGTTGAAACTTCTGCCAGTTCTTCTTGTCAGTTGCAGCTACATTTTGATTTTGAGATTTTTTTTAATTTAGTATCATTTATTTTTTTTATTTTTATAATATATGAAGGTTATATGGAGAGCACAAAAAAAGTAGTAATTAAAAAAATATATGCATTATAAAAATTTAGATTCTTGATATATATATATATATATGTATATTGAAACGTGAAAGTACCTGAGCATCAGTTTTCCTAAATTCACAAGAGAATGATTTATTTTATTTTTCGGAAAAATTTAGATATAATTTATAAAACTTTATTATCTTGTTTTTTTTAATAAAACAAAGTGATCATAAAGAAATTTAAGACCAAACAATCCTCTTCCTCTGCGCATCAACTTTTTTTTTTTTTAATTTTTTTGATCGAAGAAGCATCAACGTCGTTTAGGGGACAGCTTTTTTATCTGTGTGTCCATAATGAACGTGCTTTTTCATGGGCTACACCTTGTCCACACCATAGGTCAAGTCTACAAGAGATGTCACTATTGCAATTTGGCATTATCTCTGCACGCCTCGACTTGATTTGAAGTCGGAGAAATATAATATGATGCGTGTATTGCTCAGTGCTCAATACTTGCAGCTTTGATTAGTCTGATATGCTAAACATGGGAAAATTTCGTTCCTCTGTTTTTGTATTCTTACTTCATTGTTTCATGGCCTCCATAGCGACAAACGTTATCACTGACAAATCTGCACTTCTTGCTTTTAAATCTTTTATCACCTTCGATCCATACAATCTTTTAGCCAATTGGTCTGTCTCTTCTTCTCCATGCAATTGGATTGGTGTCACTTGCAATACCCGCCACGGAAGGGTCCATTCCTTGAATCTTAATGACATGGGTCTCACGGGCATCATATCTCCACAATTGGGAAATCTCACCTTCCTTGTTGAACTTGATCTTGGTAACAACAGTTTTCATGGTCAAATCCCACAAGAGTTGGTTCGATTGCATAGATTAAAATTGCTCGATTTGAGCTACAATGATTTTAATGGACAAGTTCCAATATGGATAGGGGATTTATCTACACTTCAATACCTAAGTCTTCGTAATAATAGTTTTAGTGGATTTATTCCATTATCTATATCCAATCTATTAAGATTGGAGACCTTAGATTTGAGAGCTAATTTCATTAATGGGAACATTCCACGTGAGATTGGAAGACTTAAGTACTTGAGGATTTTAGGACTCGGAGTTAACAAGCTTTCAGGAATCATACCGCAAACAATCTCCAACTTATCAGCGCTTGAAATATTGAGTTTGTCTTATAACAATTTATCAGGTATGTTTTGGATGATTTGTAGTATCTATATTTGTTTTTGCTCTAGATATGTCTATTTGGCTAACATGATATAATTAGTTAGGGATGATCAAAGGACCTGTCGGGTTTGGAAACTTTTCCTCTTGCTTTACATTTTTTGTCTTTTTATGTATTTTCTTTTCATTTTAAGACAACTTTTCATAGTTTTTTTGTCATTTTAAAAAGACGGGTTATCCAAAAATCTCACTAAATCACATATTCAAACCTGAAACAGCTAAAACATTGTTTCCTTCACCACGATGCATTCAAATAAGAGCTAGCACCTTGTCTTTAGCACCTTTGCCACAGTTAAGAAAGTCACACTGCAAGAAAAAAGAATAGTGCTATGGTTATTAGTCCAACCAGATTGGAAGGGTTATCCGTCTTTGAAAATAAATGCAGTTTTATTTTATCATTTAAAATATCTTGGAGAGTTGTTTTTCAAAATGAGCAAGTCTTGCGATGTGATACAAACATCAGTTTGCCTCAAGTACATATCAACTTATGACACATAAAATTAAATCATATGCATGCTAAAATGTTGCTACTGATGTATTCTTTGTTTTTTAATATGTCAAGGAGGCATTCCAAATGAGATTGGTGATCTTCCACAACTATGGGGAATATATCTTTCAAATAATCAACTTTCTAGCTTTATACCATCTTCAATATTTAATAGTTCAATGCTACAAGACATTCAACTTAGTAAAAACCATTTCTCTGGTAGTCTCCCAGCAAATGTGTGTTCTGGGCTTCCAAAACTCCAAAAACTTTATCTATTTGAAAATGACTTCTCTGGTGAAATACCATCTATTTGGCATCAATGCAAAGAATTAACAGATTTAGAATTATCTGCTAACGGATTCAACAGAGGATACATACCAAGTGACATTGGAAATTTGACCAACCTTCAATTCTTATATCTTGCCAAAAACAACTTGGAAGGTATGAGTTTTAATTATATCCATGATATGTTAATTGTTTATCTCAAATTATATGTTGATTACAAAGTTTGTTCTCGTGTTTGATAGGTCATTAAGTTATAGTCCAAATTTAGTAGTTCTTTTTGTATAAATAATGATTTGACTTTATTACTTTTAAAGACATGGAATGTGATGTTTAATTTATTGTCAAAACACGTAATTAAAGTGTCAATTAGCTTTGGATTGAATTGTTTAATGAGAGAGTTAATATGAATACAATAATATGAATAAAAGAGTGAGGCAAATATGAATTAACCACATGAAAAGGAGACAACTTCCAACAAAGTTTCTAAATCGATTCATAGTTTGTATATACTTTGGATGCTTTGTGATGCAAATAGAGTTGCCCATTTGTCTGCTTATTTTGGGAAAACCATTACTAAGCAGTGAATACATTGAATTAATGAGATGATGTAATATCTTAGGATATTGTTTAACCCCCAAGCCTACGTATTCTCTTCAAAAGCACAACTTAAAACAGACACTTCTAAGCCATAACAATTTCTACACATCCAAAGAGAATTTTCTCTCATTACAAAGAGATCTTAGACCTTTAAAAAGAATAAAAATAAAAACATTGACCCTCACATAGGATGATATTTTTGCTGAAAGAAGTTATTTTCTCTAATTAAATACAGGTTCTCTTAAACAATAGATATATAGAGTGCTCGTATATCTCAAAGAAAGAGATTTAAAATTTGGCTTAAGAAAAATAGGAATTTCTCATTGTAAATAATGAATTAATAATTATTTAATTGTTGGCTCAATCACAAAACTGAGGAGGAGGTGGTGAATTGGGTTACTTTAAAAGTTGTGATGTTTTCTTGCCAAAAAAATTCATTCAAATTTGAATTAGCTCTAGATTAGATTGCTTAGTAGAAGAAAGTGAATATGAATAATCTGTATATGAAATATAGAGGCATAAAGGTAAGGCAAATGACAATTAATCTTAAGAAAAGGAGACAACAATTATAATTTTGGGAATCTGATCCAAAACTTTCACAAATAAATTTTGTAGTAGTGTGCATATGCTTTGGATGCCAAGTGATGCAAACAAAGTTGCACACATGTTAAGCCATTTAGGAAAAAGAATTTCCTAAGAACTATTTGCTTGTGTGTTTATACACATGGGTACATTTGTACTTGCATGTGTACGTATATATATGTATGTACTTGCACACATATGTATGTTTCTATGTACATACTCTCATTTGTACATGTGTGTGTGTGTGTGTGTGTGTGTGTGTGTGTCCGTGTATGTATGTGCGTGTAATCACATGTGCATGTTTATGTTTACATACTTGTATATTTGTGTGTGTATTTGTATTTGTATGTGTACTTATACGTGTGTGTGAGAGATAGTAAGTTGATAGCAAGAAAAAAACAAAAACAAAAATGATTTCTGGACTTAAGAAAAAAGTTCTTAAAGTGAAGAGAATCTTGGATCATTAGACAAAGATGGAATCAATTAATATGATTTCAGAGTACCTCTATGACACCTCCAACTCTCTCATGGAAATATATGTTTATTCTCTCTATCATAGTTACACACCATGTTTTTATAACACTTAAAGAGTAGAAGATGGAATTAGTTAATATGATTTCATAAAGTTTTCTTGTTTCATTCTATAATTTTATCTTATTTCTACTCTTTCTAAGATGCTAAGATCAATTTAGAGTTAAAGAGTATTGCCAAAGCCTTGTAGCTATTAGCTCACTTTGATGTAAAATATCAATTATACTGTTGCTCACTTTAAATTTTAAATAGGTGAAATTCCATTGTCTTTCTTCAACATTTCTTCTTTAAGAGAAGTTATTCTATGGGAAAACAATCTGCATGGTAGTCTTCCAATGTCAATTGGCAATTTCATGTTGCTCGAAAGTTTAGTACTAAATTACAACTCCTTTACAGGTATGCTCGATCTACCCATCCATTAATTAGTTTTTTTTAAGATGTAATTTTATGCTTTACAAAATATCATTTATTATTTATGTGGATGTGTAGGTGAAAAGCAATGTTGTGCAAGATTTAAAAGTCATATGTAATGTCAAAAATAAAGGTGGCGACATATGTAAAATAAGATTTACCTTTAACTCATGATTTAAATTTAACTTGATATACTCACAAGTCATAAATCACACTATCTAGAACTTTCCCTATATATATATATATATATATATATATATATATATATATATATATATATAACATGTATTTAGAGACAACCACACCATTCCATATAATCTAGTAAGCATTATTGCTATAGCTAACTTAACAACCAACCAATCTTCCCTTGAAAGAATCCTTGAGAAATTAGTCAAATGGTTTGATGCTAATTTTCTTGGATCTACTTCTGAAATTTTTCTCAAATTCTAGCAATTTCATAATATGCTACACTTTTCTAGCTATGCCTATTGTCTCAAGTTAGCTTTAAAGCCATGTTGCAGTACCAGAGCCTTTTTTATAACCAAAATCAAGTAGCTAGCTGCATTTTACAAACATCATGAGCACCTTCTTAACACAAGCCATTGTAATACCTTTTAAAATACTTCTCCGACTAGAGAATACCATATTGCAATTGATCCAACCCCTAGTAAGGGATAGAAAATCTAGCTAGTGAAACTGAATCACTCAATTACTTAGTTTGCATGATGTTGAGGTGGTAGATAACTCAGCAGAGTGCTTGGGGCTGATAGGCTACATTATCTAATTTAAATAATCAAACAAAAATACTTACTTTAAATGGTCACCTATTGAGATCAAATTGTTGCCACCTTGATTTGATCATACAAGGAAATCTCTTGTTAACTAAATTTTTGTGCATATATAGTGATGAAACATCCTTAGCCACTAGAGTAATGCAAAAAGCAAATTAGAGGCATATCAAATCCCATCACATGCCTACTAATCAATTCAAATAGATTAACACAAGTCAGTCATAGTAAAGAAAACACATGAGCAGGGATTACTAGGAATTCTTATCAATAATGATCCTTAAGGGCCTACACCTCTTGAATTTAAAATGGGATTTTTCCTCGCTTTTTATATCATAGTTGTAATGGCATGTCAGGGAACTAGAACTAGGAAGAAGTTATGAGTTCACTCTAATAACAATGTCATATTGGAGTAGACCATTGTGATTGCTAACTATGAGCTTGAACTTGTTAAGAGATCCTACCAGTAGCACCATGCAACATTTAGCCCGAAATCAAGAAATTTAGTGCAAACAATTTCAACACCCATAGCTATAAAGAATATTAGTCGTGTTGTAAGGTCCATGTTTACTATGAACATCTTACATTAAGGTAACTAAAAGAATTGTACTAAAAAAAATATAGATGCCAAAATGACTTCTCAAGATAATTTTTTTAAGCTTAAGAATATTTTAAAATTTATTAAGTGTTATTCTGCATCCAAAGATAATTTTTTAGTATTATTGGGCATTATTTCTTTATTTTTCTTACTATGTTCTTATTTTACCTTTCTTAAACTTGTCCAATTTTTTTGTTTTATTTCTTGTAACTCAATTATTATTTTATATTGTCTCTAAAATTCCTAATTAAAAATACCTTAATTCCTTAAATAAAAATTAAAATTCTAGTACACTTAATATCTTCTAATGGAATCAATTTTTCTTAACCTATAATAACTTATAACTTTTAAGAAAAGTTGTTGCACAAGACTTCTTTTGCAAAATGCATGATAGAAAAATAATATTGAGTCTAAAAGGATTTAATCTATTCTGCTACGAGAAAAATTAAAGAAATGATATTAAAATCTACGCTTAATAAGCATGTATGGTATGGATAATTGTTAGTTTATGCACATATATCTATATGTATATTAGAGACACACGCACACACACACGCACTCACACACGGGCACATGTGCACTCATATACCAGATTTTTTAAGGACATAATTTCTATAAGTTGATAGAAAGATTAGAAAGAATATTAGGTTGACTTAGGTTGTTTATGTTGTCATACCTCAAGTCCAACGGTGTGGCCAACATAGAATATGAGATTAATCCTACATTCGTAAACCTAACAGAACTACTGAATCCATAATTTTTTCAACTGTTGGACTTAACACAGAGCACATCCAAGTAGGGAACACAGTTCAATTGAGATGCCAATTCTATAATCTAAAACCTTCCATTACTTAAGTAAATCACTCTTGATTCTTTTATAGAAATTTCAACAAAGTGTCCCCTTAAAAATAGGACATCTCAAAATTTCTACAACTCAAACAATAACAACACAATAAGGAAAGCTCCGTTCTCAATTAGTAACAATTAATCTAACCTAAACTGGGGTGGGGATCTTGTTTGTTGGTTTTGTAGGGCTATGACTAGATTCAAAATTTATTCATTAAAAAATTTTACAAAATAACATTCTCATGCAAATCAAGGCAAGGCTTACCTTAAAGTATTGCCAAACCTTGCTAAACTGCGAAAGAAAACTTTGGCTTATGCTTAATATCTGGAATACCAAATGTTCATCAAGTAAATAATATCCCAAAGTTAAGTAAATAAAAATAGATAAATTTGAATAGAAAATTAGTTAAGTGAATGGATAATTGTAGCATCTTACAGAATGACATGAAAAGGAACTTTGAAACTAGCAACCATACTTTTTAGTATAATAGTTGAATTCTAACGTTCAAACATAAACCATGTGTTGAAAATTTTCTTATTATATAATCAAAACCCAATGAAAAAAATAATACTAAGAGACATGTATTCAAGAAAAACATTTTAGGGAATTTTCAAAATATGATTTCTCAAAACTATTTTCGTTGGAAGGACTTCCTTTAAAATAGGATAGCTATTGTGAGCATATACAACCCTTGTGGGTAAGTAACAAGCTTGTCATGGGCACTCATCCCATGTGGGTAAATAATAAGTCTTTCATAAGTCTTCTGCTCACGTAAAATAACATCTCTTTGCTCCACATGTGATGGCCATCACATGGGATTATCATCTCTTACAACCCCTGCTAGTTGGGGTGCCAGCTAAGGCATGCCAATGGTTAATATAATTGTTATTAGTAAGCAATGTTCTATAACAATCCTTCCATAAAAAGGTTTCAATCATGTATGAAATCACAATAGTTTAACTCACCAATAGAGACTTTCTCAAATGATCAATATCAACACCTATAAGCATTTCTGAAATCATTTATGTTGACTTCGTACACAAATTAATGACTTAAAATGCAAGATAATGCAACTTTACTGCAAATATTTCCCTAGTTGAGCATGAATACCCATAATTTCAATAGATTAAAAAGCATGATAGTTTACAAAATATAAAGATGCAAGATAGAAAAACATGCAATGAGAATGCATGAAGTAAGATGTTTACTTATTGCGCATGTAGCATAGCTGTGGTACTTCCTATCATTTTCCCCCAAAATCCTTCGAGGTGAAAGTGTCATTGCAATTCCTTGTACTCAACCCATAAACATTATTACTTAAACTTCTAACTTTGATCATTTTAGTCCATAATTATTTAGAAATGAAAGGATTAAAGCCATAAGAAATTCTCAAGCATAATCAACTTAGGCAACTATGTCAAGTAACTTAACACATTCTGTAGGCATATTAAATCAAGACCATGGTAAAATAAAATAGAATATTGCTTAGATTTAAGTACTACCAAAATTAAAAGGATTATCTTTTCCTTCATGAGGTTTGGATAAAACAACTCTTACTAACTTAGAATGAGAGGATTAGAATCAAATTAGGATTTACTGTAACTAGCTTCATTTTTGGAATTGAACTTTTACTGGTTAAGTAAGTTTCCCTTCATGAATCAATACCCATTTTAAATGCAAGCCAATATTAACTTAATTTGACCTGCACTTGATGACATTTCAAAAGCAAGATTAATTTGCCTTCCATATCACTAAGGCAACAAAACACATGTTATCCTAATACTTTTAAGTTCCATTAGCAGTTAATGTTAGATCATGTTTAAGACACAATGACAAGCTTAGCCTAGGATTTAATTTTAGTAAAGTTAACAAGACCCAAAATTCTGCTTTAGTAAATGCGCCATCGAACAAGTAAGTTAAACTAGGCAATTCTTAATTTCATGCTAATACAACAAGTAAGCTAAATTATCCAACATGAAGCCTTATTCTTGCTCTCAACTAATTCTAATTCAACGGTTCCAATTTTATTTTTTTTTCTACTCTATTTGATCATTAAATGGTCTAACTTTAGCACCCACCCTCATCCTAATTCAAGTAAGTTCTCTTTTTAAATTCTAAGGCATCAAGTGAACTTAACTACCTAACAATTCATCAAATCCCAAATTATGGAACACACTACAAGACTCTATTAAAGAATCCACCTAGAATTGCTCTCGAACTTGATTGATAAGCTAACCATGGAAAAAGAGGCTACTACTCAGTACTCACCAATGTTTGTGATTTTTAATTTGCCTTTTAATCCATACTTTAATTCTTGAAGGTCTTTTATAAATTTCCACCTTTCCATTAACAAAATATAATCATTCTATCAATCAACTCCTTTATGAATCTAGTACCTCCCAAGCTTTACTTAGACCAATTTCCTCCTTATCAACAAAAACTCTCAATTGTATACACTTTCAAGTGTGATAAAAAGGTAGATAAAATAGAAACTACTTCAACCTAATATAAAGGAGCTAAAGAAGGGAAATAATTTGACAATACCAGGCATAATAGAATGCTCAAGACTAACCAGTTCGGTCAACTCAGCAACTACAGTACAAACCCACATAGAACACGCTGCAACAAGGCACATCATGATTGGAGGAAATATGGACAAAGAGAAGTGGTTGGAATGGAAAAATGAGACACAAAAATGGAAGAGTAACTCGCTAAGTTAATAAGGATGAAGGGAAGACGCTGTAACATGAAGAATAGGCTGCTGAAAAGGCAAGAAATGCATTACCCTACGCTTACACACAACTGAAGGAGAATGGGGAAGCATACTAGATGATGAAGCAAACACCATAACTGCAAGAGAAGAAGAAAACCAGTGGGAATGTGCAGTAGAAAGGAATCGCCACGGAGAGGCTTCTTGAAGAAGGAATAGGCATAAGGGAAAAGACAATAGAAGGCATTCTTTGGTCATAAAAGAGAGGGGCAAAATAGGTATCATGAGAAAGACACTTGGGATGACAAAGAAAAAAATAGAACTTGGGTCCACTACTTCTCACCTTATGCTTTCACGTACACTAGGAAAGTTTGGTAAAAAGAGAAGGTGAGATGAGAGGTCTACCAAACACTCTTCGGTTACACTATTTTATTTTGCTTTTTTAAGAATAAAATTTTAGAGAAGAAAAGGTAATAAAGTAATTAGAGAAAATAATGAGATAAGGTCCTTGGCAAAATTTTTAAATATAACTCTAAATGTTCCCTTAGATATTTCTAAACCCAGAAGTTTACATTAATTCTTCTAAAATTTATTTAAATGTGTATAAATTATTTAATTAAGACTAAACATTTTTTACTAATTCAAAATTTGTTCGTCTTCTTTTTTTTTTTTCCCTTAGTTATTGCATATGTCAGGTCAGACATACCTAAATATTGTTGTAGATCAATTATAATTGAGTACTATATGGCTTAAAGTAATCAATCTCCTCCATTCATGATAATTGAGTATTGTGTCGAAGATGTACACTTCCTGATTATATCAACCTAAGGACTGGCAAAATTGAAGGTGAACAGGTTGGCTTGAATGAAATTCTAGTTGAGCTTATTAAAAACTTTTTCTTGGCCAAGCATAATGATCATCCATCCTTTTTAAAGCTTGGATCTTTTTGTGCGCTGAACAATTTTTGTGGGTAACTACAATGGTTTTTGATCCTTTTCTAGTTAGGAGAAACATGGTTTGAAAAGGAAAAATGATGTCTTGGAGCTTAATTTTGATTTCATCTACAAAATTTTTTGAATTTACTATGTAGAAGTTACAAAGATCAATGGGTCTAAAATGCTTAACAACGATGGGGTTCCTATTTTTGAGAGGAGGACAAATACTAAAGTTATCATGACCATAAAGATATCTAATATCCAATATTTTAGGTGCACTATAAGTGATTTTTTTTTCCTTTGAAATTAATAAGATTTTTTGAAATCCTTTATATCTCATAATAGAAATCACTTTATCATAACCCAGAAAATTTCTCTAAATTTGCAATAACTTAAACTTTTAACAAAGCTAAAGAGTTATTCAACAAGTCTTCTTTTGCAAGATGCGTGATAGAAATAAACAAAAAGCTGAGTCAAAGTCACCAACAAGATTCAATTTACTATTTATCTAAACAGTGCAAGACACAACCAAATACCAACTTCATGACTACTGTTCTTTCCATTAAATCCATGAAGTTTCAAACTCATCCATTCTGCGTAGAGGAAGATTGAAGAAATGATCTTAAAATCTAGGCTTAAAAAGCATGGCAGGGATAATTATTGGTTTATGAATAATATTTTCTATTAGGGGCATATTTCATTTGCACTCATATAGTTGTAGATCAACCTAGTCATGTTACCAATAAAGAAATAAGGATACAAATTCATATATACTGTATTTGTTGTAGGTGAAATTCCCCCTTCTCTTTTCAACATGTCTTCTTTGAGAAAGGTCAACCTTGCCGACAACCATTTACATGGTAATCTGCCACAAGAGATGTGCCATCAGCTTCCTTTACTTGAACTTTTTGATTTAACTGTTAATCAATTTGGCGGAAGCATTCCAAAATCAATAAGCAACTGCACATCTTTGAAAGAATTATACTTGGGTGGCAACTCATTCACGGGTATGCTCTTGTCCATCCATATATACATATATGTTTACCTTCATCACATGTTTAGTTAATTTCATTAAAACATGCAAATATGGAAAGAAACAATAGTAAGCATCAAAATTTAATTTTCAAACCCTTAATTTTTAACGTACTTCTAATAAATTAAATAAATGAAGACAAGGTCTTATAGTGTTGTATTTATTATAATATTAGAATTTAAGACACAAATTACTTGCGCATATCAATATATATTTGCCATTTTATTTAATGTTCTCTAAAGGTCAAATACTAGTATGTTAGCTCAAGAAGTAGTCAAGTGGTTATTAGTACATATGTGATACATACTTGGCAGAGTACATAAGAAACATTCAATTTCCAAAAATGGTGCTTGCTCTATTTTGGTTAACAAAAGTGAAATTAACGATTCAAGTAAACCAAAAAAAAAAAAAAGAATGTACATATTTTTATACAGTAGAGTCAATGAAAGTAAACGATTCAAAAAGGTACTCTATGTAGTACTAATATTTAGTACCATTCTTACAATGATGGTTATATTCTGGTTGTTAATATATTATAAAAGTAAGTTCTAGTTGCAGGTGTTATATATATTTGTAAAATATTTAAGTTTAACAATTTGTAATTTTAAAAAAATTCAACCAAATAAAAGATAACAAAGATATTTGGTTTCAACAATAATATGTATATTAAATATATATTTAATCAACATAAAAATTAGTATAATTTAAAAATAAAAATAATTTATTTTTTAATATGTAACAAGTAACATTGAAATAACATTTTTAAGAAATATACTTCTTAGTAATTTACATTTTAAAAAGAAAAAAATAAATCCTATTGTTGTGGGTATTTTGTTTAAAATATATTTAGTTTTAGCTTATCTTAGAAAGTTTGTGTAAATTTTTCATTATAAAAGAAGACCTTATATTATAATGTGTGTATGATGGGTGTGTGTGTGTGTATAACATTTGAGTGAACTTGGTGTGTGCTAAATTAAAATTAAAAGTTATGCTCATAATTCACATTGCATAAGTTCTATTTATAATTAACTTGTGCACCGTAGTATATGATATAAATTACTAAAAAGATGCAATTGTGATATTAGCAAATGGCCACATATCCCTTCAAGGGAGAGTATTATAATTGAATATCAAATAGGAAACTGCTTTTGGATTTTTTGAATCGTCAAAGATCATAAATTAAGCCAAAATTCTTGCTCGAATGTATGTAGCTCTCATGAGTTTATTACATCTTAATAATGGACTAGCTGGTATATATTGATGCCTAGCATCCATAAAACATTAATGGCTCCTTCACATCAACATTGAAATTGGAAATTGCTAACAACTTATTTGTTGGTTTTCTTATATTTTTCCTATAAAGAAGAGTTACATTGAAAAATAGAAAGAGAAAAAATAATAAAGACATCAAACAAATTATATTGTTGAAAGATTCAATTATAATTAATGTATACATAAAATGGATATAATCTTTCTTTACTCTTAAAAAATTGATATAATCTCCATTTATTCTTTTCTTATAATTACACAAATTTTTAACTAATACAATAAATATAGTACCCGTAACTATTTTTCAGTCAACAAGGAATCCTTAAATTCTTATTATCTCTTAATAAGATAACTCTTTTCTTAACCCATAATTTTATTTTAAAATGCTTAATAACTTTTAATCAAGCAAAAGAAATCTTGGCCAGAATCACTCTTAAGGAATTTGTGGCTAATATTTGCTTGGGAAGTATAGTTAGCATGAAATTATGATACATTCAATAGTTTAGCTCTTGCTTTATCATATTAATGTCCTTCTTCTTTGGTAAGAATCATATTGATGTCTTTGTTTAATTTATCTTCTCTAGTTGGCACATCGCAGACATTACCACACATAGATGTACTATTACAAAGAAGAGTTATTTCATCATAACTATTCTTTATATAATACTTGAGGGAAATAAAAAAAAAATTCTTATTTCTCTAATTTTGTTATAATAAAAATTTAATCTAAATCTTGGATCCAACAATCTTGGAATGTAAATATCATTTTTATAAATAAAATTTTGTAAACGTTATTTTTTGGTGTAAAAATACAAAGAATAAAAATATATTATAAGTTCACGAAATATTTATAACAAAAATAAAGAAGATGCTTTTTGATGTTATTTAAACATATTAAGGCCTTTTTTCTTACATTTATCACCAAAAATTAAATATTTCTTCAATTGAGTCCATTCTTCCTTTGTTTAGGCATTTATACTTAGCAAAATTGTAACCCATGCTTTATATTTGTGGTCAATTCAGTGTTTCTCATTTGTTTAACAATAGATAAGGAATATCCACTGAATTAATATCAAATGTAACTTTGTGTAGAAGAGATTTATGCAGTAATACGTTTAACATACCCACATGTAATTACTAAAAGGTAACTAATTTGATGGATAGATGAAATATGGTTTCTTCCTTTCTAATATTTATGTGTGTATTAATTAGCATAACAAAAATCTGAAAATTGTCTGAATTAATAAGATTGTATAGTTTTCTATAAAATAAATTTATGCATTCAAATATTAGATACATATGTATATTGTATAAAAAAATATTACCTCTTTTTTCTTCTCTTTACTAGTCCATTTCTTATAAAAATGTTATTGTTCATTAGTTTTTATGTTTCCAGGTTTTATACCCACGGACATAGGCAATCTTGATAAACTCAAGCAGTTAGTTTTAGGAGTAAACCATTTGAGTGGACCTATTCCTTCCAATATGTTCAACATTTCAACATTGACACGCGTGATCCTTAATGTTAATTCCTTCTCTGGCATTCTCCCATCAAATATGGGAATTGGTCTTCCCAACCTAAAGGCACTACTATTGGCACGAAATGAACTTAGAGGAAAACTTCCGAAGAGCATATCCAATGCTTCTAAGCTCATTATATTAGATTTAGCAATGAATAAATTTAGTGGAGTTATACCGAGTGCAATTGGAAATTTAACCAACTTGATCCAAATAAGTTTAGACGGGAATGATTTGAATGGGTTGATTCCTACTACAATTAATAGATTACAAAGCCTTCAAAATTTGGATCTTAGTTATAACATATTGCAAGGCTCTATCATAGATGAGCTTTGCCAAATCAAAACTTTGAGTGTGTTGTATCTGGCCTACAACATGTTTTTGGGAATGGTTCCAGGATGCCTTGGGAGTCTTACTTCTTTGCGAATGTTGAACTTGGGCTCTAACAAATTGATTTCTCATATACCCTCTTCTCTTTGGAGCCTTAAAGACATCATGGAGATAGACTTATCCTCTAATGCATTAAGTGGAAGAATTCCACTTGAGATTTCAAACTTAAGAGCACTTACACTATTGAACTTGTCAGGAAATCAAATTTCAGGAAACATCCCTACAACTATCGGTGGCTTCCAAACTTTGCTAAAACTATCTTTGGCACATAACAAATTAGAAGGACCTATTCCTGAATCACTTGGTAGCATGATAAGCATAGAGTTCTTGGATCTTTCCCAAAATTATTTGTCTGGTGTGATTCCAAAGTCTTTAGAGTCACTTATCTATCTTAAATACCTTAATCTTTCCTTCAATTTATTGTATGGGGAAATTCCAAGTGGTGGGCCTTTTCAAAATTTTACAGCTGAATCTTTTATGGTGAATGAAGATCTTTGTGGGAAGCCCCAACTAAAAGTCCAGCCTTGTAGAAAAGGAAACAAGTACAGGTCAACTAAAGAGAAGCTTTTGATCAAATGCTCATTGCCTATCATGTTGGTAGTCATTTTGGTAGTTTCATGCATTGTTTTTCTAAAGTGTAAGAGAGATAATGTTAGTGATTCAACTGACAAGGATTTATTAAATTTGGGGACACCAATTAGGATATCCTACTATGAGCTTCTACAGGGAACAAATGGATTCAATGAGAGTAATTTTCTTGGTAGGGGCAATTTTGGATCAGTTTATAAAGGAATTCTTTCAACTGGACAGATTGTTGCCATTAAAATATTTAACTTAGATTTGGAAGAAGCACTAAGGAGTTTTGATACTGAATGTGCTACCTTATGTAATTTACGCCATCGAAATCTAACTAAGATCATTAGCAGTTGTTCAAATGTTGATTTTAAATCCCTAATAATGGAATTTATGTCAAATGGGAGTCTTGATAGATGGTTGTACTCTCATAACTATTGCTTAAATATATTGCAAAGGTTGAATATAATGATTGATGTGGCATGTGCATTGGAGTATCTTCATCATGGTTCTTCTACACCGGTGGTTCATTGTGATGTAAAACCAAGCAATGTTTTGTTGGATGAAGATATGGTGGCCCATCTGAGTGATTTTGGTATTGCCAAATTGTTGAGTGAAGGGCAATTGAAAATTTATACCAAGACTTTAGCTACGCTTGGCTATATGGCACCAGGTGATGATTTAATGATCCTATTGTATTTTATCTAATATCCATGTTCTTTATGTTGTAACATACATCCACACATATATATGCTATAAAAAATCTTATATAATTCAATTACTAATGAATATCTATTGTGTTCATATGGGAAGATTTTTATAAATGATATACGAAAAAAGTGTAACCATAAACTTATTCTTTTTTGATATAATGGCTTTTTTACTTATCATTCAACTTGACTTGTAGAATATGGATCAGAAGGAGTTGTTTCCATGAAAGGAGATGTGTATAGTTATGGTATTATGCTGATGGAAATGTATACAAGGAAGAAGCCAATAGATGACATGTTTGTAGATGGTCTATGTTTGAAAGATTGGGTCAGCAAATCAACACCAAATTCAATCAACAATATTTTGGATGCCAATTTGTTGCAAGGAGACAATCAAAATATTGGTAACATATTGTCACATATATCATCAATTTTTGAGATAGCATTGAATTGTTGCACTGATTTACCTGAGACACGAATTAATATGATAGATGTTGTGGTGTCATTAAAAAAAATCAAGGTCATATTTATGCAAAATGACAGAGGCACCACTAGTTAAATAACTGGTCAATCAAATTCTAGTTATAATTTCTTTACCCCTTCTTTTGTTTTCTTTGTTGATCTTCAATTTCAATATGCAAAAAATACATTTCCAAAAGTTGAATATGTACCCTAGTAAAATGGAATGATGAGATGATAGATATATAGATGTTTGCTATATTAATTTATGATATATTTGAAATTTGAAAATTGTGGGCTAGTTATTTGGGTTTTGGGTATGTTTCATATTATTTCTCTTAAAATTTTATGTTACAATTACATTTGAGTATTATGAACTTGGAGTCCAATCTTTTCAAATGAAACAGGAACACGTTAGAAATTAATGTTCCGCTTTCCAATGTTTGCTATTGCAAAATAGTTACAAGAAAAAATATTTCTTATAATAAACTAAAATTTGCCATACATGTTTCCTCTTTTCCTCTATCTACTTCTTAAGTTTTGGAAGCCTCCTTTATTAAAGTGAAAAATCTCACCACTTAAATAGACTATGTTTAAGTAATTAAATAAAAGCTTTTAAGAGAAGAGTTTGAATAGGTAAAGTAGTTTCAATACTTCCTCATAACATGCATATGTAAAAAATATATTCTCCAAAAATTAAGTACTCCATATTTGACCTATTATTATGGAGCCACCTTGTTGTAATTTAAATTTTAAAATAAATTATATAGACTTCCTTTAAATTTTGTTAAAATTACTCGAGCATTTTATGAAAGCAAAAATTGTGCTACAATTTAATCTAATTTAACTTTTTTACTAAAATACCCTCCATTAACCTAATATATTTTGGGGGGATTAAACTTAATGAAAACAAGATTTATTTATTTTTTTATTTGTGCATATTTGAAAATGAAATCTACTTTTCTATTTTTATTTGTACATATTTGGATATAATATGTATTTGTATATTTAAATTAATAGAGGATATTTTAATATAAAATTTTAACAATAGACTAATGTGTATATTTTGAAAATAGAATGGAAATCTTTATAATTTTAACAAAACATAGAAGAAATCCGTGTAATTTACTCTAAATTATATTATAAATTTTGTTCCCTTATTACATAGCTGCTCTCAACTTCATAGCTCTTTAATTCATGATTAACGGGGTTTACTACCTTCATCCAAATATAAAATATTAAATGCATAACAAGAGTTACGTGAAAATAAAATAAAAAAGTGGAAGAAACTATGGGGATTGGGAAATGTTTCATAGATACATCGATTTCACAACGATATTTCATATTGATGTAGTTGTTCTTCAATTGTTTAGATAATCTATTCTCAATAAATTGAATATGCTTTGATTCAATTTCTTTTTTTAAAAAAAGAAGAATAAGATACTTAACAAATATTTGGTGGGCTCAGCGCTTGCAAATTGCATATTGATAAACTTTCTGTTGCATCTACCAAATAGACCACAAATCCTATAAATATTATTGGCTAAATTTTCTACACAAAACATAAGCCGTCCAAGTATAATTGTTAAGACAATTTTTACAATTTAATACCACATTAATTTGTTTATTTCATATGTTATAATTTTATTAAAAAATTTGATAACAAATACATAAGAATTACATTTGGTTATGTCTTTTCCATCAAAGACGATTGCATATAAAAAGGTCACATGCTATTTTGGTCCTACATAGATGGACCAATTCTGAAGTTGGTCTTTAATAGAAATTTCTACGTTGTTATTTTAATCCCTCGTTCATTATTCAAAATTCATCTAAACTAACCTTTCTGTTATTGTACTACTTATTTTGTTTATCAATTTAGTAACAAGGCACATTTTTTGTGATGTAGAATCACTAAATGCCAACCAAACTTTCCTGTAAAAATTCATAAGTTATGGTTTATTTTTTTACAAGTTTGCAACAGAAACGAGCTTTCTGGAGTGATTTCACGCTTAAAGTGTATAATATTTGCAATATACCACTTTTTGAACAATTTACTTTACCGTCTATGTTTATTAACATAAGCCATACAAAAAAAAAAACAGAAGAATAGAAATGAATTTGAGGCAAATATGAAGTCAGTAAAATAAAAATTTTATAAACTATACGATTTTAAAAATTATAATCAATCACAATTATGCAATATATTTGATTTTAATTTTTGTCAAAAAATGTAAGCAATACTAGTTATATTCAACTAAACCAACCTAAATAAAATGGACTTAAGTCATGTTAGAATTAAGTTAATTTTAGGATGGGTTTTTATATAATTATGAGTTAATTTTATAATCAATCATCAAATTTTGTCCCGGCATCTCTTGAAAATAAGAAATTTTTAGGATTAATTTTGTATATAATTTTGAGTTAATTTCAATTTAATTCTTGAATCCTTTGAGTCATAAATTTTGAGTAGGTTTTAATTTATTATTTACTCAATTTTATTATTTGAGTCATGTTTTTATGTTGAGTCTAATTTTATTTTTGTCTGAATTTTTGAGTTGTTTTAAGTCAAGTTTAATGTTGAGTTATTTTGAGTCAATTTTAATTTTAAGTAAATAAAAAAAAATAGATTACACAAATCATCCTTGAATTTTGTTCAAATTATACCAACTTCCTTTCTATTTTCATTTCTTTTGAAATAAAAAATTAACAGTTCAATTTAAAATTTTTTTACCAAAATATCCTCAATTAAAAATTTTTTTAGTTAAAAAATATGTATTTAGATTTAATGAAGAGTATTTTGATAAAAAAATTTTAAATTGTACAAAAGTGTAAAATAACATTTTATTTTAATTAAAAGATATTTATATGTATTTTAAAAATAAAAAAAAGTATTTAATTTTAATAAAATTTAGAGAAAGTTTATATAATTTACTTTAAAAAAAAGGAAGAGGTAAAATGCATATCACCCCGCATTTGAGAAGGACGTCTCCCCCATGAGATTGCGATTCAATCATGAAGCAAAGTAAAAACTCTCCTCCCATCATGTGCATTAAAAGAGGGTGAAAAAAGAAAATAGAAAATAGCGGGAGAAATTTTTGGGGAGGAACAAAAACACTGAACAGAGCGATAAAGAAGAGAGAAAAAGAGAATAGCAAAAAGCATAATCGAGAAATTGAGTGAGGAGGTAGAGTTGGCTAGTCTGCACACCGTGGTTACCAATTGGAGGTAATGTTTCATTATGATTTATTTCATTTAATAATTGAAAGTAAAGATTGTAGATTATCGGTTTGAGCAAATAAGGAATTTTGTTTTCTTTCCATATTTGATTTCGATATAAATATTGATCATGGAGCTCACCCATTGTGTAATATCCGACTTTCCGTAAAAGGCTAGAAACTAGGGATTTTTAAAGGAAGTCTTATAAATCATATGAATAGTAGCCAAATAAAATTAGAGAGATAAACTAGACTTCTAAAAATAAGGAAATGAAACTTGAGATGCCCAGAAACCCGAGCTAGAAAAACCATGAAAAATTGCAAAAATATACCGTGGCTTTTTTATAGTTTCAAACAAATTTTGAAAAACTCATAGAAAACTTGGTCACGAAAAATTATGTGTTTCCGCAAGTGCACAGGTCGGATCAAGTAGTTCAGTGATAAGTATGAGTATCGTTCCCACGAGGAATGACTTAAATGTAATTAGGCAATGCACAACCCACTTTCATCCACGTTAAGCTACCAATTAAACAATTCATGACTTAGACAAATTTTCAAACAAAACAATTTAAAGAAAACTTGGTTGGCAAAGAAAATTTAGACAAAAATCCAAGGTTTTGAAGTTACCTAGAGTCACTATTCCGTTGATGCTTACTAGAACTTAATTACTTGTTCAATTGCAATTAACTATCACCTTGTGGGTTAAGAGATTCATAAGCTATAACCATCTGTCGATGTAATTATAGCCCTACTCTTCCCTAAACTCTAAGTGTCCTTAAAATTAGGTTAGAGTGCATTAAATACCACAACCCTCTACAAACCAATTAAGGCAATTAGGTATATTTCTATCCCAATTACAAATTAGAATAATCTAAACTTAATCTATCTAACTCTTAGGTCCAATTAGAATTCATTTTTCAAGGTAAATTCCAATTACCCAAATCAAATCCAAGAGGTGGCCAATCCCTAAGAAAGCATTAAGCAAAAGAAAGATAAACAAGGCTCCAATCATTACAATCAACAAGAAAAATAGAGATTTAGTTCACATCAAGTTTATAGTGCTCTAGGTAAAGAGAAGTTTAGCTACACATAGCTAAATCTATAGTGAATCCCAATCAAAATACATGGAGAAGATGAAGAGAAGCAGAAAAAGCAAACAAAGGAATGAGAGGAATGCAGAAAGTTGAGCTCCCCCTTGATTCTTCCTCTTCCTTCACTCTTCCAAGCTTGAAGAACCTCCAAAGACCACCCAAAAATGCCTCCTGGACGTTCAGAACCCTTCTCTGCCGCAAAATGCCCCAAAACCTAGCTGCAATTCGTGTTTTGTATCCTTATTAATCAAAACGCAGAGTTTTGACGCCGAATTTAGCAGCCGCTTCTTCAGATAAAGCGACCACTTCTTTGCCTTGAGCTTATCATTGAATAAAATTCTAAAACAAGAAATATTTTCTATTAAGGCAACATCTACTCAATCATAATTATTCACAATTAACTTCATTTCTCTCTTTCACTTTTGATTTGAAAAATTATTTACAAATAATGAATAAATCCTATTAAAACTCTAATGGATGACTCCTAAATTAAATCCAATTAACTATAAGTAATACAAAATATTGGGAGTCATCACTCCCCCACACTTAGATAATTGCTTGTCCTCAAGCAAAATTCACTTATCCATACTTTCAAAACAAACAATAATAAAAACAGTATATTAGAACATTTAATTCTAGCTTAAAATTCCCTCATACTTGAATCCAGCAACCTTGTGTAACTAAGAAGCTAAACAAGTGTGACTTAACTTCACAATTTACACATTTCCAATACAATTTGCAAGACCAACCCACGCACTCATAAAATGAGAATTGAAATTCTAATATAGAAGAGATCATCCCCTTCTTTTATTTCTTTTTACAAGTATCATTTTATTCTTTTCCTTTCCCTTTTTTTTTTTAAGAGATTTTCTTCCCTTCCTTGTCTCCTAAATCCTTTTTACGCGAATGACAACATTTGTAATGAAGTCACTCGGTTACTCAGACTAAGGTGACACAGTTAGGGTGCTTTGCATACTCATAGGTTCCACTACTGTTTTATACGAAAGCTAACATTGGTGATGAAAGCCCCCGGTTACTAGGTAGCTTCCACTAGAGGAGAAGAATCTCTATTATTATATATAATAATAATAATAATAATAATAATATTATTATTATTATTTTATTTTATTTTATTTCTAGGGAATAATGCTCTTCTAACCAGCAACTCCAATCCTATTATACAAATTCATGAGCAAGACCGCAATCAAATTATATTAGAACTTAAGCCAGCTCCTATAATTAAATCATGCAAGTTTTAACTACTTGTCACAAGAATTGCCATAAACAAATAAGAGGGAAATTAAACTCAATTAAATCCTCAAAACATTGTAGCCATTCTATTATTTTTTCATCAATTTTCATTCTAGACACACAAAAAATCAACTTTAGTAAACACCTTTCCCCCACACTTAAATCACACATTGTCCTCAATGTGAATAAACATGACAAGAAACAAAGGAGGTAGAAGAGATGAGATACTGAGACTTCCCTGAAAGTGTGGAGAAGAAAGAAAAGAGAGAAAGAGAGAGCTATATAGGCATCAGAACTTGTCATCTGTAGACAGAGAAGTCAAAAGAAATAGGTAAGTACAGAACCAGTCAATCAGGATAATAAGAAGTCCTAAACAGTCATCCAATAAGCTACAGAGAATATAGAAAGGAAACAGCAGTACAAGCATCTAACTACTAATTAACTAAGGAAACAACAAAAACAGGTTAAGAGACAGAATCAAATCCTTCGACACAAAATAATCATCATAAAGAGAATCACTCCTCCCTAGCTGAAGAGTACTCCTGTGCACTATCAGTCATGCCCACATTAACGTCTGTCCGCTGTGCATCCACTTCCAAACCTTTTGATGGCCTTGAGTACACCCCAAGCTGCTGTGGAGGTTGCAAAAGATCAATAACGCGTGCCATTTGAGAGGTCAGCTCATCACGAAATAGAAGCAATGAATCAATCTTCTGTGTCATCGTCTCACATTGCTTCTTAAGTTGTTCTTGTTTTTTCAGAATGAGGCCTTGTTGCACAATATTGTCTTCCAAGAGCTTAACCATCCTATCCTATGAAGTGGCCTCCAAAGAAATCTCTGGCGGATCTTGAATAGGTTATTGTTCATGCACTAAAGGGTCAGCTGGATGATCGTCATGCTCTTCATCGTCCCCCAAGAAATCATCTTCTTCGGCCTTTAATGGTTGATAAGTGACACCACCAATGGGATACAATTGCTCCTCTTGATCAGTAAAAATCCCAACAATCTTGTTAGTGATAATACCGAAAATCATGAAAAGAAAAGGTAAGGACATCTTCACAGATGAATAAATAGACTTTATGCCCTTGAGAATGAAAGGAGGCAAATCAATATCTAAATCTTCCAAGATACAATACACCAACAATGCTCTACTTCGAATAATAATTGTGTTATGAGAACTTGGTAGGACATTACGTGAAATGAAAGTTAGCCAAAATCTTGCTTCCTTATGTAACTCATGGTACTTCAATCCACGATTCCATTGCCCTTCGCCTCTTGTGGTCAACTTCCTTGCCACTTGATTGTAATCCACTTGTGTTAAATCCTACATCATTTCTTGATAAGCACATTTCTCTACAAAAGGAAGTGCATAATGCTCTCGAATCACATCTTCATCTATGAGAATTCTTTTTGTCCTTATCCAATATTGATTGTTCGTATGCCATTTAGCATTTGCATAAAACTGGCGGACAATGGGACATATAGCATTGTCAGGCCTCTCCAAGAACCGATCCCATTGGTGCTTGTGGAACTTAGAATATGGGCTATCTAATAGGGATAAGACATAGAAGCGATCCTGGAAAAAAATCTTGCCAGAAATTTAATTAGTGAACCAATCAGCAGCCTCTTGATTCAGAAAAACTTTGGGATCATACGATGCTGTGAGGAGATGTACTTCTTCATCACTCTCAGAGTGGACAACCCTTTGCCGTTTGGAAGTAGTAACAGATTTTGTAGCTTGCTTCTTCCTTGGAACTTCAGGATCAACAGACTTAGCTTTTGAAGTGACAAATTTCTTAGCGTGCTTTTTCCTTGGAACCTCAGGCTCCACAAGCTTAACCTTTAAAGAAGTCTTGGATGCAGTAGGCTTGCTCTGAGATTTTGAACTTCTAGATGGCATTTGTCGTGTTTCTGGAATAGCCATATCCCCATCTTTCTTGGTGACTGATCTTTTTGGACGCATGGCTACAAATGAAAACTTAGATTTTAGAACATTTAGAAAAGAGTGAAAACTTTTCAGCAACCACACAAAAACACTGATTATCCAAGATTACATTGCAAAATAAATAGAAACTAGAAATGCAGCACACCTAGCTAGCCAATGAAAGTTCAAACTTATCATGCTCATTAATATATTAAAAGGAGAGCAACCCAAACAGAGTGACCCAGACATCAATTACAGCAAGTATGATAAATTGAAGACTTACATCAATGATAAATTGAATTAAACAAGACCAGATTGTTGCAGCAATAATCAGCAAGCATACGCGAAAAATAAAGAGCCTGAAGTATTTGTGCCTTCTAATTTAAAGAGAAGCAAGAAAAGAAACAAGAGAAGCCATTAACACAAAATTAGCACAAACAAACCATAATAGTCCCCAGCATATTCAGCCATGTGAAATTGAATTTTAATTCACCATGTAATTCCACCTAAGATCATGAACAAAACACATTAAAATGACAAACTATGGATCCCTTTCAGCATATTAAGGCAGCAAAAGCAGTCAGAGCAACAAGCTATAATTGGCATAGTTGCAAAATAAGAACAACTAAGAATGCAGGGTGTTACCAGTAGGGCAAACAAAATGACTGCATACCCATGACAGAGAGCAAGAGGCAAAAGAAACACCTAAAAGCCAGACATTAACATGCAACACAGAGGCAGCACATATAAAGCAGCAAACAAGGGAAAAGAAAATGAAAGAATCCTAGAAACCAATCTCATTTTACTCAAGAATTGCCCCAAATCCTAACCAAAATTTTTAGACCAACTAAACAAAACTAAAGGCAAAAGAGATAATGCAAGCTTGACCAAATAAATTTCAAATGAAATTACACACCTCTATGATAAGCATACAGCAAATTGCACAATCAAATGAAAGATATGCCATCAAATAACTAAGCTAAAACATAGCAACAATGCACCATCAAACAACAGGACTTCAATGTTATTTTGAGCACCTAAAATGATCCTCGAGCTAGCCCAAAATGCTCGAAATGAAACATCTAAATCAGCTATAGCCAACAGAGTATACCAGATAACCAAAAGCTACACTGAATAGAGCATCATGGAACTTACCAGATGAAGAGATTCTCGAGCTGAATCTGACCAGAAGAAACAACAAGGAATGGCAATGGCAATGGCGATGGGGAAGAACAAAAATATGAGGGGAAGTGGTGAGGATAATGCGACTGAAAGAAGGGATTGGGAAGGCGAGGATAATGAAACAGAAATGCAAGGGAGTGATGGAGAAGACAATGACTGAATAACGAGACTGGGAATGCAACGGCGCCAGAAAACTAGGTCACAAAAAATTATATGTGTTTCCACAAGTGCACGGGTCGGATCAAGTAGTTCAGTGATAAGTATGAGTATCGTTCCCACGAGGAATGACTTAAATGTAATTAGGCAATGCACAACCCACTTTCATCCACGTTAAGCTACCAATTAAATAATTCATGACTTAGACTAATTTTCAAACAAAACAATTTAAAGAAAACTTGGTTGGCAAAGAAAATTTAGACAAAAATCCAAGGTTTTGAAGTTACCTAGAGTCACTATTCCCTTGATGCTTACTAGAACTTAATTACTTGTTTAATTGCAATTAATTATCACCTTGTGGGTTAAGAGATTCATAAGCTATAACCGTCCGTCGATGTAATTATAGCCTTACTCTTCCCTAAACTCTAAGTGTCCTTAGAATTAGGTTAGAGTGCATTAAATACCACAACCCTTTACAAACCAATTAAGGCAATTAGGTATATTTCTATCCCAATTACAAATTAGAATAACCTAAACTTAATCTATCTAACTCTTAGGTTCAATTAGAATTCCTTTTTCAAGGTAAATTCCAATTACCCAAATCAAATCCAAGAGGTGGCCAATCCTTAAGAAAGCATTAAGCAAAAGAAAGATACACAAGGCTCCAATCATTACAATCAACAAGAAAAATAGAGATTTAGTTCACATCAATTTTATAGTGCTCTAGGTAAAGAGAAGTTTAGCTACACATAGCTAAATTTACAGTGAATCCCAATCAAAATATATGGAGAAGATAAAGAGAAGCAGAAAAAGCAAACAAAGGAATGATAGAAATGCAGAAAGTTGAGATCCCCCTTGATTCTTCTTCTTCCTTCACTCCTCCAAGCTTGAAGAACCTCCAAAGACCACCTAAAAATGCCTCCTGGACGTTCAGAACCCTCCTCTGCCACAGAATGCCCCAAAACCTAGCTGCAATTCGTGTTTTGTATCCTCATTAATCAAAACACAGAGTTTTGACTCCGAATTTAGCGGCCACATCTTCAGATAAAGCGACCGTTTCTTTGCCTGGAGCTTATCATTGAATAAAATTCTGAAACAAGAAATATTTTCTATTAAGGCAACATCTAATCAATCATACTTATTCACAATTAACTTCATTTCTCTCTTTCACTTTTGATTTGAAAAATTATTTACAAATAATGAATAAATCTCACTAAAACTCTAATGGATGACTCCCAAATTAAATCCAATTAACTATAAGTAATACAAAATATTGGGAATCATCAATGAGAGATTTTTAAATGAAAAAATTAAGTTTCTTGAAGTTCTTAGAAGTCCTAAAAATTATAAAAACCCTTAGAATAATAGTTAAAATTCTTCTAGTGAGCGATTTCAATTGTTGGTTGATTAAAACTTTGACTGAATTATTCAAATTGATTTCAAATCCAATTTGGGTAAAACTAAAAGTATTTTATAAATTAGAGGATCTAAATTTTATGATAGAAAAGACGGTTCTAAAAAAGAAGTTGAAATGAGATCAAATGGAAAAACCATAGTTTAGGGACTAAAATGAAAAGTTAAAAAAGTGTAATAACTTTATCTTTTGCTTTTAAAAACATGTCTAGCCCTTTTTCTTTCTGTCACACCATACTTTATTAGACTCCATATTCCCATATTCAAGGTGACTTTCATGTGCAACCAAAGAAAACTAAGGGAATAAAATATTGTCATTTCTTTGTGCTATATTGGGGTTAAAAATTCAAATTTCGATCCATGGACCTCGGGAACTCCCTACTAACATTCTCTATTTATTTTCCATCTAAACAAGTCACAAACATCCTAAAACATTCCATTAACCACAGATTATAAGCCAAAAACCAAGAATTTCACGTTTTAATCTCGGGTCAGAATTTCAATTTTCTACTAGCAAGTTTGGAAAATCATAACTAAATCTAGAAAAATAAAAATCAATAAATCCATAGCTTTCTAAAAATATTTGTATGTTAAATTTATACTAAAAATAATTTCAAGCCACAAAAACCTCATATGGACCATGTTTGATAACAGAAAAGTGGAAAAGGTCAGAATGTCCAGTGTTTTTGATACAGGTTACTGATATAAAATTTAAAATTCATAACTAATTTCAAAAAAAATCCAATCTAGGAAAATTATACCAATTTGAAAAGTTACAGATGTTACTAGAGAGAAAAAATAAGTTCAAACCAGTTTAGATGCATTTAACCTTGAAAATTGATAGAAGAGTAACTAAGGTTGGTCTGCGCTACTGTCATTAATCTAAAATTTCAAAAATTCATATCTCCCTCTATAGACATCCAATTGAGATACTTCTAGTTGGTATAGATCATTGTGAATATCTAGTTTATGCCTGTAAAATTTTATGGCCATTGGCATCATTTGAATCATGAATGACAGAGGCAAAATTTCGGATCATATGAACAGTGCCACTGTCAAACTTTACAATTTCAGCCAACTTTGGAAATTCACCAAAAAATTTTTATAACTCAAAATAATATGAACTTTAGCTTCTCAAAAAACTCTAAACAAGACCTATATGCATGCCAAATTTCAGACTAAGAAGAACTCATTTGGACAGATTTTGCTATAGCTCACAATTATAGTCAATTTTGCATCTCATAAGGCACCAATTTGGTCAAAATGGTCTTCTTTGTGTTCTAGCACCTCTTTGGTAAGTTTAAAAGCATAATTACAACATATATGAACTGCCCAAGTAGCCCAAATCATCATACATTTCAATTTGGTCATTCCACATCCAAGAATATATAAGCATTTACAAGTCATCAAAGGTCTAAATCTTACATTTACATTGATTTGGTATCAAATATGGTTTCTACATCATCCATACATGCTTTTACTTTTGCTTAAATGGTTACAACTCAAAAATAATATATACATAAGCACTCTGACACTCTTATACATCAAAACTATACATAATCATGCAAAAGTATCAAGAGATGGCCATTTATGTTTCATGGCCTCCATCCTTTGTCTCTTGATCTCCACCTAGACAGGATAAGATTGGAGATGGAGGCGGTAAGATTCATGGAATTTTAATAGCTCATACACCCAATCAAATACACATTTAAGGCATATAACATGTCAAAGGCACAAGTATGCAAGCTAACATAATCATAAAGCATTTCAATCCACATTTCCATGTCACAAGGTCACAACAAGGTCAAGAATGAGCTTTAAGGACTTTTGGTTTATCCTCACCCATTTTTAGGATTTTTGGATTTGCCTCACCCTTAGTTTAGGGACTTTTTACTTGACCTCATCCGTTCATGAGATTTTTGGCCTTGTCTCACCCATGCCTTGAGACTTTTAGCATCTCCTCACCTATATTAAAGGACTTTTAGCATCATCTCACCCTTATGAGCCATTTTCACAATCAATGACATTCAAGAAAATATATTGGTACCAATGCAACATCATAGCATCAAGTGGCATGTTCACAAGTCACAAAGGCACACAAGCACACAATGACATATATATAACCAAGAATGCAAAAAGAATGAGGTGGAAACCTACCTTGGTGAAAATCCAAGCTTTACTTTGCTTTATTCCTTCTATTTCTCGATTCCACAAGCACAACTAGATGGGGTTCGGTTTCCTTGGCCTAAACATCATAAATAACATTTAATTATACTCTTGAAGCAAGCCAAAGCATTAAACTTATACTTAAGAAGCACACTTTGTCCCATTAGTCTTATATTGGTTCCATTAATGGCCTAATGAAGAAATTACCATAATTTAAGTTCTTGGCTCCATTATTTTACCATATCTAGGCCTGCCATCATACACTCACTTTCACAAGCCTAGGTACATGTTGCTTCATAAGATTATATTATGGAAACCATTGCCTCATCTCCTAATCTATGGCTTCTAAATTTCTTCCACCTTCTACCATCATATGAAGTCCCAAACTAAGGTTAGAATAAATTAAAACATCTCCTAACCTATTGCTCTAGCTTTGGCCAAGCATATGGAGGAGGAGAGAGCCCATAGGGTTTTTGATTTTTCCTTAATGGGAGATACACTTGGGAGGCTTCCTAGAGGTCTTAGAAGTTCAATTAAACACTCATACATGCAAGGAACTTCATATATTAAATCAATTTTCACATTGCATTCAAGAGCTCTACACTTTTCTAACTTGGAATTCATTGGTTTTTCTTACAATTTCTTGGCATATTCCAAGTTCCCTTAGCCTAAATCAATGAGTTCTCAATGGTTCCTAAGCAAAAACTTCTCCCCCTCATAAGTTCTGTATGGGGCTGAGACACCACAAGGGAGAGCAAGAAGGAAGAAGCAACAAAAGGTAAGAGATTACCTTGAATTCAAGCTCTTTTTAAGAGGTTCTTCCCTTGCTTTATTCTTCTCCTTGAATTTCTAACTTTTCCTCTCTAGTTCAAGGCCAAAACAGAACCATATAAGCATCCAAAACCATGGAAAGTTAAAGCAAAGAGAGGAGAGTGAAGTTTCAAGAAGGAAAACCATGGGTTTTTGAATTTTTCTTACCCTTTTTCCTTGATTTTTCTCTTCTTCCTTGGCTCCTCTTGGTGCGTCTCTCTCTTCAGCCCTCTTCTCTATTTTGGACGAGCTCAAGTATGTTAAGAAGAGGCCAGAATTTTGGATGCCTAATATAAAGCCAAAAGGAAGAGAATTGTTTATTAAAAATGACGTTTACGTCTCGCATACGTGGCATTTTCGTTTTATCTTTGTTTTAGTTCCTTTTTGAAAACTGTCTTTTCCATCATAAAATTTAGATTCCCAATCTTATAAAATGCCTTTGGAATCACTCAAATTGGAGCTAAAATTTTTCCAAATGAATCAGTCAAAGTTCAGGCTCACTGCCATTAGAAAGCGTATATCGGAGGGGATTTAACTGTCTTAGGGATTCCCATAGTTTTTAAGGCCTCTGAGGACCCCAGAGAATTTAAATTTTCAATTTAAAAATCCCTCTTGTGAGTTTTTCAAAAAATGCCCATATTTATGAAAATGCCACTAGACTTTCAGCAAACTTTTTAAACCACTCTGGTCTTGATTCTGGGTAACTCGATACTCAAATCTTCATTTTTTATTATTTAAAATTTTATCCAAATTTTATTTGGCCTTAAATCACTCATATTAGGGGACTTGCTTTTCAAACTGACTCATTACGGTATTTTTACGAAGTACCGAATGTTACACTTTCTCTCCACCGATGCTTTTCTAGTCCAGATAGAATTTGAGAGAGCTTAGGAGATGCACCAAGAGGGAAGAGAAGAAGCTTCAAAAGGGAGAGTAATTTTTTGCTCTTTCACACTCTTTGCTTCTTTAAATTTGTTCCCCTCTTTCTCCTCTCTCTTTCTATAGTTTTATTGATTAAATTGGTGTTGGTTTACGGCTGAATTAGTTGAGGAAGGAGAAGATTTGGGAGAACTCTTGGGAGTATAAGGAAGAGCTCTTAGGACGCTTAAAAGAAAGGTATGATGCATATTGTAATTTTGCTTCCTCTTGCTTCTTCTTTTCCCTTGAGTTTTTGCCAAAAATAGATGGGTATGTGAGGGGCTTAATTTTGATTCAAACATGCTAGGGAAAGAGTTTTTAGAGCCTAAGGAACTTAAAGGAAGAAATAGGATTCAAGAACAAGTCATAGAAATTAATTTGTGATACTTAGGGAATTTGATATGTATATGAAAATCTAAACCTTCCTAAGGGTCCTATGGCTTATGTAAGAGTATGAATGAGGTCCTAAGATATTTAGGAAGCTTCATAAGTGGTTAATTTCCTAAGAAAACAAACAAAACTCCATGGGCTCCAATGGTATGGGAGGTTTCGGCCAAGTGAGAGAGAATGCACCTAGGGAGAGTTTTTCTTGATTGTAAGGTTAAAAGCGGTCTAGATATGAATTATAGATACCAAGGGAATCATTGGTTTCAATTTAGAAACCATATTTTGAAGTTAAAAAATTTAGGTTCCTTTACACCTAAAGGGACTCCTTAATTTGAGTTGGAGAGGACTCTAGTGAGTGTAAATAGAGTCATAAGACTTAAATTGAAAGAGAAATTAGAGCCAAGAATAAAGATTATGAGAGTTGCTTCATTATGCCTTATATGGAGCCATAATTGAACCATAAACTAGCATATAAGTGTGTAGAGCTTATGAGATGTTAGAGTTAGTTCCAATGATGTTTTTGTGTCTTGTTGGATGTATCTAGGCCAAGCAAATCAAGCTCTCCATCATTTGGTGTGTGAGGTCGAGAAGAAAGGAGAAGTTTCAAGGAGAAAAGCATGCTCCTAGTCTTAAGGTAGCTTTCTATCCTTTCTTGCATGCATTTGTTAGGTGATTTAGTGTCTTTGGATGCTTTTGTGCATGTTTGAACTATAAGATATGCTTATAGCTTTTGTTTACATGTTGTGGTACCATTATATGCATTAAATATGTTTTAAATGCAAGATAGCATGAATTAGGTGAGGTTGTGCCAAAAGTCTCAAGAGTAAGTGAAGTTAAGTCAAAAGTTCTTAAAAATGGGTGAAGCAAATCCAAAAGTCCCTAGAAATTGGGTGAGACTAGACCAAAAATCCCAAAAGGCTATTCTTGAATGAAATGAGTTTAGATGACATGAAATTATGTTTATGTATATTTACTATGAGCATCTAGAACATATTTGCATTCATTGACTTGAAAATGTGCCATTTATGTGTGCATAAAAGGTAGATAGCTATTGAGATTCTTTGAATCTCACCTCTCCCTATTTTATCACTAACCATATCTAGGTGAGCCATATGGAGCAAAGAAAGAGAGCCAAGAAGCATAAGAGGTGGTACTTTGACATTAGAATAGGTTTATGCACAATTTGTTGTCAAAGTATGTAATTATATAATGAACATGAGATGTGAATGATGGATCATACTTAAATGTATGTATGAATATTGTATGTATCAAATTTGAGCTCAAATGAATAAGAATGTGTATTTTTGCCACTCTTGAGCTTAGTTTCATAAGTCCATATGGGAGAGTGATTTTGAGTGCTATAATGATTTGGGCTGAATGGAATGCTTATATATGTTGCATTAGTTCTTTGAGACATGCTCAAATGGGCATGGTCCAAGAAGAAGACCATTTTAGGACCATTTGAAGCTATTTTGGTACAAAATTGACCATAAATTAACCTTAAACCAAAATCTGACCAAATGGACTAGTTTGGGCATGAAATTTGGCATACTTATACAACTTATTTAGACTTTTTACAGAGCAAAATAAGTATTTTTGGAGCTCTAGAGAATTTATTATAATTTTTTAAATTTGGCCAAATTATGTGGAATTGCCATTATTATTGTTCATATGATTAGTTTTTTATTTCATTGTCTCTCAAGGGCCAAATGAAGTTAATACTCATGAAATTTTATAGACATAAAGTAGACATCATAAGCTTTCCATAGCCATCAAGAGCACTCAATTTAGATGAATAGAGAGAGTTATGAATTTTTGAAAATCAGGGTTTGCAGCAATCTAAGAGTACAACCCAATGTACTATTCTATTAATTTTCATAAGTTAAATGCTATTGTTTTGATTTGGAATTATTTTTAGTCATTAGTTGACATCTAGAGATTTATAGAAAGCTATCATATGCATGATTTCGATTTTTCTAGAATTAATTATGAATTTCCAAAATTCATATCAGAAAAAGGGACCAAGCAACCCAAAAGCAACATGTGATTTTTATGTTGTGTGGTTCTATATCTGAGATGTAAGCTTTAAATCATGGTGTTCCTGATATGAATGAGCATGTTATGGATGAAAAGAATTTAGGTAAGCTTACATCTCTCATTTGGTTGTTAATGAATTAACTTGCTTTTTAATGACGGATAAATCCGCTACAAAAAGTGGTATTTTCATATAAATAGATTACAATGAGCCTTTGTAATATAATTTGAAGGCTAGGAAGTTAAGGTATTACACATTGAATTGGGTTTGATATTACACCTTAACTTTCAACCTTTTCTCTATCAAATATGTGATTTTTTACTCACCCATTTTCTAATTTACATTGGTTAATGCTCCACAAGTTGCAACTATGCTTTGAGTTTCTAGTTTGGTTCAAATAAAGTTGGATTAGAATAATAGGATGGTTCTTATTGGCTTTTTGATTTAGAAAATATGAGTGGTATAATTTTGGGTCATTATTTATCATATAACAGAGTCTTGATTACCACTTACTACTTCTAGGATCTTATTTTCATTTTGGGCCTTGAATTGTTTTCCTCTTTGCTTTTTGCTTGTGTATGTACTTGGGAGAATTTTGTTGGTTTGAGTGGATTAAAATGAGTCAATAGCTACTAGGATAAGTCATTGGTGGGGTATAATTGTTTCATTGTCTTTGCTTAAAGTTCCTATTAGTGTTAGATTGAATTTTGGATTTTATTTCTATCATTATACATTTTGGGTACCTATGAGTTTATGATGATCATTTCTTCCTGTCCCTATTGTTTTGGTTTTTGGTTGTTGAATTATTGGTTTTGGTCATGATAATTGTTGTTATTCATAAGCTTCCAATATACTTTCAATAAAGTGGACTTCATACGTATTTGCATTAACATTTGAGGTTTAGCATTCCATTTTTACTTGGTATGTTAGCTATACAACTCTCATCATGATTATTATGAAATCTTGATATATTGTTCTTTTTGAGAGTCCATTTAGGAAATTGAATAAGACTTGTGTGGATATTGGGATTAGTGGACTTCATGGTTATTTGGCCTGTAAAACTTAGTGGCCCAAGTGATATTGATCAAGTGTTTATTATTTAATTGATTAAATAAATAAATATTAAATGTGGTAATTTTTGATTAGTTAGTTAAGATATGGTTTCTTAATTTACTAACCACTTGATGGGAGTAATTAATAAGAAGTTATCCAATAATAAAGATTTATTTGGAAAATTGATTCTCATTTTTTCCTATAAAAAATGTATGTTCTCTTTCTATCTCTAACCTTAACGTAAAAGTAAGGGAGCCCAAAAATTTACACAATTTTTCTCTCAATAGAAAAGGACAAAAGGATTTATTACAAGCTTTAAACAATTGAGCAATGGATCAAGGTGTGTAGTTTATGTAACACCATAATTTTATTAACTCCATTCCCTCATATTGAAGCTTAATCCCACAAGAGTATGCATAATTCCAATGAAAGAGGAATAAAAATCTTGTGTTTTATTGCGTTACATAGAGCCTAAAATTTTTTTCATGCCATGCAAGCCATGTGAACCCATCCATATCATCTTCTATTTAAAACGCATCAATACAACTCATATACCTCAGAACATTCCATGAACCACTGATTTCAAGGCAAAAACTAGAAAATATGCATGTTAGTTTCGGGTTCAGTTGACGTGGGCTATATAAATACACCAACATCATTCTCCACTCATTCTACATCCATTCGATTCATACAAATCATAAAAAAAATCCAAGTAGCATGGATTTGCAACCAAAAACCAGAAAAATGGCAAGTTACTCACGGGTCCATAATTTAGGTTTTTGGCACCAACTTGGAAAATCATAAATAAATGTAGAAAAATAGAAATCCAGCAACCTATGGCTTTTTGAAAATATCTAGATATTAAATTTATACTAAAAATAATTCCAAGCCACAATAAAATCATGGGGACTACAATTGAGAATGGAAAAGTAATGTAGGTTAGACTGCCCAGTGTTTCTAATACAATTTACTGATATAAATTTCAAGAATTTATAACTAATTTCAAAAAAATCCAATTTATGAAAACTATACCAATTTGGAATGCTACAGATGTTAGCTAAAGGAAAAAAATAATTCTAGACCAATTCAAAAGCCATCAGACCCTAAAAATCAATGGAACAGTAACAAAGGTCTGACTACACCCTTTATACTGATCTGAACTTCAAAAATTCGGTTCTCCCTCTATATAAATTTAAGTGAGGTGATTTGAGTTTTTATGGGTCACTGTGAATGTCTAGTTTCTCCGTGTAAAATTTCATTGCCATTGGACATCATTTGATCCACAAGAAATAGAGGCAAAGATTATGACCATTTGCACAGTGCCACTGTTGCCAACTTTTGAAATTCACCAAAAATCCTCTAAAGCTCCAAATAATGTGAAATTTAGCTTCCCAAAAAGCTCTAGAAAAGAGCTATATGCATGCCAAATTTCAGACCAAGAAGAGTTCATTTGGTCAGTTCTTGATATAGCTCAAGATCCTGGCAAATTTGGCACCATATAAGGGTCAAAATGGTTCCAAATGTCTTCTCAATTCCTTTACCACCTCTTGGGCAAGTTTTAAATCATAAACATAACATATTTCAACTTCCCAAATGATCTAAATTGCCATGCATCATAAACTCACTATGTCACATGCCATAATATACATTCAAGAATGGTCCTCCAAGTACACAAAACACATATTCTCATTGAATTGGTTCCAAAGTTGGTTCATACACGACTTATGCATACTTTTACATTTGCTCACATGTTTACATCTCAAACATAATATATACTTATACACTTTGACATTTCTTTACATCAAGAACTACATTAATAGCAAAGTATGGTCTATCAAGTGCCTTGGCTTCCACTTTTAATTTCTTGAGCTCCACCTAGACATACTAAGATGGAGAAGGGAATGGGGTGAGACTCTAGGAATCTTAATAGCTCAAATACTCATTCAAGAAAGAATTCAGGCATATAACATGTCAAGGATGATAAGTATGCATGCAACACAACCAAGAATGATCCAATACCAAATTTCCATGCCATAAAAACATATTAAGGCTAAAGACAAGCTCTAGGGACTTTTAGATTAGCCTCATCCTTGGTCTTAGGACTTTTGACTTAACCTCACTCATCCAAGAAACTTTTGGCCTGATCTCACCCATTCCTACGGAATTTTGGCTTCACATCACCCATAAGAGCAATTTCTATAAACAAAACATCATTTAACAAGCACATTGGTACCAATGCATTCAAGACAACATCGAAGGTATATCTCATGATACAATCACACATACAAGCATCCAATGACATTCATATAACTATAAATGCAAGCAAGAAGGAATAAAGAGCTACCTTGGCAATGAAACACAAGTTTTCCTTTTGCTATTCCTTCCCCCAAAGCCACACACTTGCAAGTAGATGGAGTTTGTTTCCTTTGGCCTAAACATAACAAATAGCATTCAATTACTCTAAGCCAAAGCATTAGACACACACTTAAGAAGCATACTTGGTCCATTGGTTCCATAATAGCTTCATTAATAGCCTAATGAAGCAGCTACCATAATTCAAGTTCTTGGCTTCACTTCTTTCCATGTCTAGGCCTCTTGGTTCCATTTAGACTCCTTGAAGTCATCACAAACTCATTTCCAAGAGTCTAGATATAAGTTGCTTCTTAAGGCTACATTATGGAACCTATTGCCCCTTCTCCCAATATAGGGCTTCTAAATTTTTCACAAAGATTCCTCCCATTTTCTTCCATCACATAAAGTGCCAAATCAAACTTAGAACAAATTAAAACACTCCCTAGCTACTTTAACCTTGTTTGGCTGAGTTTATGGAGGGAGAAGGAGTCCATGGAGTTATTCATTTTTCCTTGAAGGGAGAGGCACTTGGGAGGATTCCTGTAATGTCCGGTTTTCGTTAAACGATAGAAACATATGCGTTTTTAAAGCAAACCCCTTGAAATGAGTTATTTAAAACCAAAAAAAATTAGAATAAAATTTTAAATAATAAAAAATGAGGATTTGAGCCCTGAGTTGCCCAAAAATCGAGACTGCAGTGATTCAAAAAGTTACCAAAATGTCAGTGGTATTTTCTTAAATAAGTGTAATTTTAGAAAAATATATAGGAAGGCTTTCTAAATGAAAGTTTTGAGTTCTTCGGGGTTCTCAGGGGCCCTGAAAATCATGGGAAGCCCCTGGACAGTTAAAACCCCTCCGGTGTAGGTTTTTCAATGTCGATTGACCCAAACTTTGACCAGTTCATTCGGGAAGGTTTTAGCTCCTACTTGAGTGATTCCAATTGCATTTTACTAAATTAGGAACCTAAATTTTATAATGAAAAAGACGGTTCTAAAAAATGAGCTAAAACGAAGCCAAACCAGAAATGCCATTGCAAAAGGCAAAATTGGAAACAATTTTAAAAAAGGAAGCTTCTTTATTCTTCTTTAAAGTTCACGTTCACTCTCCCTCATTTTAGACCGACTTACTTCTGCCAAGAAATAGAGGGGAAGACCAGAATTTTTAGGTGGAAAAGGGAGGAGGCAAAAAAAGGAGAAAAAGCCAAGAAAAGGTGAGAAATCATGGGAATTTTGTGTTCTTCCTTTAAGGAATCTTCTCTCCTCTCTTCCTCTTCTCTTTTTATGAATTTAATTGGTAGTTTGGGGGATGTTTCTAGTTCAATACATAAGGAAAATGTTCAAAATCTTGGGAGAAGCAACAAACCAAGAAAAAGAGCTCTTGAAAGCAAGTGAAAATTCAAGGTAACTCCTTGATTCATTGCTTCTTGTTTACTTCTTCCTTGATGTATTTTCAGCCAAAACAGACCTAAGAGGAGGGAAGGGTTTTTGTTTAAGAACCATTAAGAATTAGTGAAATTAAGTTATGGTAAGATAAAAGATACCAAGAAATTTTAAGAAAATCCATTAAACTATAAGTTGGAAAAGTGTAGAGCACTAAGGGGAATTGTAAAAACTGATTTAATCTATGAGTTTTCTTGTCTATTTAAGTGTTTCCTTGAACTCTTAAGACTTTTAGAAACCTCCCTAAATGGTTCTCCCATTGAGGAAAAATAAAGAAGTTATTGAACCCTATTAATGCTCTATGTTTTGGCCAAACAAAGATAGCATAGCTAGGGAAAGTTTTAAAATTTTTTAAGCCTATTTTTGAGTCATATATGATGAGTGAAAGTGAGGGAAAACCTTAGGAAAAATTTAGGAGGCCTAGAGAATGAATTGGTACTATTGATTCCATAGTGTGACCTAAGGAAGCAACATGTACTTAGGCTCTTAGTTTTAATTAGGTGGTGACTCCAAGAGATTTGAAAGGAGTCAAGAATCATATATGAATGGAGAGAATGGAGGCTAGAATTTATTTAAGGAGTGTTGCTTCATTAGGTGCATTTTAGAACTATAAAAAGGTTATTAGCCCAAGCTAGAGTTTAAGGAAGAGGTATGGCTTTAAAAATGATTTCATGAATCTAATTGGCTTCCATAAATTGTGTTTAGGCCAAGGGAAACTAATCCCCACCTTTGTGTGTGTGAAGCCAAGAAAGGGAGAACAAATCCAAGGAGAAAAGTGTGTGATTTCATCAAAGGTAGCTTTCTCTCTTTTCTCCCATGCATGAATGAATGTCTACTTTGTCTTTAAATGTGTGTATGTGTATTTTAAATTATGAATTGTGTTTTAGTATGATGCCTATGTTCTATGGAATCATAGTATTACATTATGTATTCAAATGGTGCCTAGAATGTTTGCATAGTTTGCTTGAATATGGAGAGGCCAAGAACCTTTTATTTCGGTAAGGATGAGCCAAGAGCCCTTAGAAGTGGTTGAGACCAAGAGAAAGTCTCCCAAGAGTAAGGCTTAGTTTAAGGCCTTTGAGAAAAAAGGTGAGGCAAGTCTAAAAACCTTGAAATAAGTGAGTGAGGCTAACCCATTCATTTGCCAAACCTAAGTATGCTATGTGTGCTTTGTGTAAATGCCAAGAATGCATCTTTAACCATTTCAAATGTTAGTATGTCATGCATGCACTTTAAGGCTTGTATTACATTCTTTATGCATGATTGAATGGGAGATGAGCTATTGGCATTCTTTGAATCTTATTCCCTCCTCTCCAATATCTTAATATGCTAGGTGGAGACAATGAACAAGGAAATGGAAGTCACCAAGGTGGAAGATAAAGCGTGGGCCCTAAATTGCTTGATTTTGCTTATGTTGTAACCAAAGGAATGACACATAATGTAATCTTTTGATAGAATTGATATACAATGAATGGAACATGTGTAACTATCCTAATAGATGATGTATGTATGAGATTTGATGATAAATGGAATGTATTGCAATTTTTAGGTATTGAATGACCATTTCAAATGCATGTTTCTTAGCATATAGCTTGGGGATGGAAAATAAAATTCTGTGTTCTGGATATTTACACCTTTGAGACAAATTTAGAGAGTTTTTTTGGGCCATTTCCACATGCCCAAGTGGCCACAAGAACCTTAAGAGCCATTTTGTCTATCTTTGAACCATTAAAAGGCATTAAAATGACCCAAATGGCACCCTATGGCACATTCTGACCAAATGAAGGAATTTCTCCATGAAATTTGGCAAATATGTAGAGCTCATTGAGATATTTTTGGAAAGCTAAAGTGTAGAAAAAATAGAGCTCTACAGAATTAGTTATGAATTTTTAAAGTTGGGATTTTCAATAGGTTCTAGTATGCGCACTGTTTATATGGTCATATTTGTGTTATGTGTCATTCAATGGGAAAATAGTGTCCAATGCTTGTAAAATATTACAGACATAAACTAGAGGCCATAATCTTTCTGTGGTCACCAAAATCACCTCATTTGGAGGTCTAAGCAAAGAGTTATACACTTTTGAAATTTGCTGTCAGTAGCAGTAGCACCCCCTGAGTCCGGTTATTGTTTTATAGATTTCCAATGGCTAAAGGTATCTGTTTCATTCTGGAATTATTTTTAGCATAATTTTAACATCTTTGGCTTTCAAGAATGACTAAATCTGTATGATTTTGATTTTTATGAAATTATTTATGAATTTTGAAAGTTTATATCAGTAATCTGAAATAGTGGCCCAGATAGCAGAGACCTCAGTGGCTTTTCGAATGTCAAACGCCTTCCCCTTAATTATTCATGAGCTAAAATTATTTTTATCATGTGGCAGACATTCAAAGCATTCTAGAATAGTAAAGTTTATTAGATTTTAATTTTTTTAGATTTAGTTATGAATTTTTGAAATTGTGATAGAAAAACTAAAAATCTGACCGTGGCTAATTCGTGGAAATTAGTGTGTTTCACCCACTTGTGTGAGTTCCAAGCCACTTTCTTGGATGGTTTTGAATTTTATTAGTGTAGTTAAATATGATAAAGAGTTTAATGATTTCCCTTGGTCCATGGAATACCGAATGAAAAATTTATCCACTACGCAACGCATGAAAATATAATATTTTAATGTCTTTTTCTTAGAAACTCATATGCTTCATGAAATAAAACTTAGAAATAGTATAAAATGAGTTATAGTATGATGGTGTTACACTTCCTAAAGGTCTTAGAAACTCAAACAAACACTTATATAAGCTAGGCATTCTTGTATCAAAACAGATTTTTCAATAAGGTCATGAATCCCTAGCTTTCTATTCTTAAATTTTACTTGTTGAACTTCCAATTTCTTTACATTTTCTAGGTTCCCACACTCTAAATCAATGTTCTCTTGCTAGTTCTAGGTCAGAACTTTCTCCCCTTAGGCTATTCTGTTTTTGGCTGAAACACCACCCATAAGAGAAGTAAGAAGAGAAAAACAAGAAAGGAGTGGAACTACCTTAAATTCAAGCTTCTTTCAAGAGCTTCTTCCTTTACTTTAGCCTTCTCTTTGAATTTCTAATCTCCCTCCTCTGAACCAAGGCTAAAACAGAACCAAATCATCCACCAAAACCATAGAAAGAGGAAGCAAAGAAAGAAGAACAAGATCTCAAGAAGGAAAGCCATGAAAATCTTTAGTTTTTCTCACCTTTTCCTTGGCTTTTCCTCTTCTTCTTCTTCCCTCTTTGTGTGTTCTTCCCAGCTGATCTTCTCTCCATTTTGAGGTAGCCAAAAACGTGGGTAGAGAGAGAGGGCAAAAGGGAACGTGTATTAAGAAGCCTAAGAGTCACTTTATGAAACTTTTTACTTTGCATTTTAGTCCCTTTTCTTAGCTTTTTCATTTTAGACTCATTTTAACTCCTTTTTCAAATTTTGTCTTTTCCATAATAATATTTAGGCTCTCAGTCTTATAAATTGGCTTTGGAATCACTCAAATTAAATTTAAAATTATTCCAAACCGTTCGGCCAACTAATGGCCAAAATCACTCACAAGAGGGGTTTCAATTGTTCTAGGGGTTCCTATGACTTTCAGGGCTTTTGAGAACCTTAAAAAACTCAAATTTCTCATTTAAAAAGCCCTCTTGTAATTTTTTCAAATTTGTCAAAAATTACAAAAATGCCCCTACTGTCTTCGGTAAATTTTTTGAGCTTCTCTGGCTCTGATTTTTGGGCATTTTAAATCTCAAATCATTATTTTTTATTATTTAAAATTTTATTTGGCCACTGATCTTCTATTTAGGGAACTTCCTTTGAAAATCACACATTTTTAGCCCTTTTTTGACAAATCGGATGTTCCAATTTACTAAATTATTTTTTTAAAAACTAAATTTATATTATTTGTGAAAATTTATGATTCCAAGATCCCATGGATTATTTATAATTTATGAATTTTATCATTAAGAAAACAATAAATAGAAATCAAGAAGTCTGTGGGCATTATAATTTATGCAAAATTAAAGTTTGATTTGCATAATTAAAAATTGGGTTTAATTTATACAACCAAAAGAATTGCTTACATGTGGTATCAAAGCCATAATTTAGGAACTTATAATTTTTCATTAAAAAATCTATTAATGTTTTCCCACTTATAAACCCTAATTTTAAATAATTAGGTATTTATGATTACTCTTTCACTATGCATGTTTAGAATGAAATTGATTTTCATAAATGAATAAAATTAAAGTTTATGTAATTGATGAATGTATGAATCCTATAGCTAATTTGAAAGATGCTTTTAGATAGATTAAAGTTTTAGACTAACAAAGATTATCATTAAGAGTGAGATAAAGAAAACTTAATTAGGTTCCTATAAAGTACAAGAGAGAATCATAATCTTAAACATCGTATTTCCCAATTAAGTATAAAATTTCATTTCTCTTTATTTTTTTTAATTTTATATCTTTAATTTAATTTGATTATTTTTATTTATTGTTGGTTTGATTTAGATTAACATGTAAATTTTAGTACTTAACAATTATCTCAGTACCAAATCCTTGTAAGAATGATATTTTATTTATCATAATATTAATTATGCGATACGTATACTCACATGTGCATTATCATAGTGCAACACCATAACTATGGAGCAAGAAGCAAAGCTAGACAAATGAACCTCACAAAGAAAATTGAATTATGTTGAAGTAAGGATCAACAACTAAAGAGGATAGGGCAAAGCCTTGAAGCAAGAAGTATACAAAGAATGAAGAACGGAAATAAAGTGGTAGTGGAGGAAAAACTTAAGTTTGAAGTGGAAGAGTGCCATCACCTAGCAAAACTCAAGCCATACTCAAGAAAGAAGCAACAAGGAAGAAAGTTGCTAGGGATCATGCAAAAATTTTCAAATTTGGACAAACCACCAACTGCAACTGAAGCTTTGAGGCTCATTAATCAAAAGGCAACATTGTATAATAGAAACAAGGGAAGAGAAAGAATGCTCTTAGGTCTCTCTCTCTCTCAACTCATTGCACAAAAAGAAAAAAAAAGAAAGAAAAAGGCCAGACACCAATAAAAGAATGAAAGCAAAGAAGCTTCAGGTTACTTACTTGGAGGAGGACATGTATACAAATGGAAAGAAAATCTTGAGGGACTAATGAGTAAATATGGGAATGTGCAAGACTAGAGAGTGATTTTGGAATTCGCAGTTAAGTCCCCTTAAGCAATCACCTTTGGCACGATAGAAAAGGAGTATAGGAAGGGAGAAATTTTACCTAGACTTTGCTTAATTTAATTTACTACTTTTATTATTTCAAGCCAAAATTAAGTAAATCTGTAAGTTTAAAGGGTATCATGGGTTTTAGTGAATTCCTAGTAATTCAAATCTCCAATTTATTGAGTTCTTGCAATTATTATTATTGACCATAATTGTTTAAAATTTTTTTAAATGGGCATTACAACTAATTAATTATTAATTTTAATTTAATCTTTTTTCAAAGTTCCTAGTTTATTGGATTATTACACCTAAATGGAAGATAGCCATGGAAAATGAGTTTAAAGCCTTACAAAGTAGCAACACATGGACCTTGGTGCATTTACCTCTTGATAAATCACCCATAAGTTGCAAATGGGTGTTTACAGTCCTATCAAAGTCAAAAAGCCCAAAGAGAGGAATAGGACTTTAATGAAACTTTCAATCCAATCATAAAGCCCACTATTATCAAAGTCATAATGACACTTGTTCTTGCTCAACAGTAGCAACTATACCAAGTTGATGTTAATAATGCCATTTTAAATGGCATTCTTCATAAAGAGGTATATATCTAGCAATCCATTAGATTTAAACATTCTAATAAGTCTCTTGTGTGCAAACTTAATAAATCCTTCTATGACCTCAAGCAAGCTCCTTCAGCATGGTTTGAAAAACTAACCCAAACATTGTTGAAATTTGGTTTTTCATCAAGTATGATAGTTCACTTTTCATCAGGAAAACTCATGTGTCATCAACTTATACTTGTATATATGTGGATGATATACTCATCACAAGGCATGATTCTAAGCAAATCAAATCCCTAATCACCACACTCAATGTAAAATTCTCACTTAAGGACTTAGGTACTGTCAACTATTTCCTTTGGATAAAGGTTATTCACAACTGAGATGGAAGTATCTTGTTGTGTCAGTCTAAATATATTAAAAATGTTCTGCTCAAAGCTAGCATGATAAAGGTTACTAGTGTTTCCACTACAAGTAAGTAGTTGGGGCTCTTCAATATGCCATAATTATGAGACCTAAGAAAAGCTATGTAGTCAATTGTGTCTATCAATTCATACACTGTCCTACTGATGCACATTGGCAAGCAATACAGAGAATTCTAAGATATCTTAGAGGAACTATCTCCTTCCATCTTCATCTTCAAAAATATCAATCATTTCCTATTCAAGCCTTCTGTGATGTTGATTGGGCAATTACAGTGATGACCAAAGGAGTACCACTGGCTTTTGTATATTTCTAGGTCATAACTTGGTCTAATGGTCCTCTAAAAAGTAATAAGAGGTGTTTGTCACACCTGAAAATGTGACCGCGTGATGGCTTTAAAAGAAGAATTTTCAAATAATTCGATTTTTGAAAAAAAAATCGAAATCAAATAGTAAAAGTGTAGAATCACCACCAAAGTTTTAATTTTAAAAGGTAAAATTTTGGGAAAACTTTTTTATGTGAAAAATGAAAAATGGTCTGCGAACCAAATACAAGTTCGGGAGTCGATTATAAGTGGAAAAAGTGTTAGGCACCCTACAACAACCGTCATTAAGAACAGTTACCCTAAGTTAGTTGTGCAAAATTAATATAGTCTCTATTCTATTTAATTCTCCCTAATAAATCACATGTAAAAAAAAGAAAAAAATAACTTAAGGAAATAAAATTAAAGATAAAAAAAGAAATTTAAGGAAATAAAATTAAAAGAAAATAAAAGAAATTAAAAAAATAAAAATTAAAAAAAATATTTATTTATAAGGACAGACTTGACTTAGGATGAGAGCCTAGGACCTACGTACCTTTTAAAAAGGATCCAAATCCACGTAATTCAAACAAAAATTATGTTTAATTAGTGTTTGTTTTGTTTTGTTTTAATGTAAAGAAAAAGATAGTAAAAGATAACTTTAATTTTCACAAATAAAACAATTTTAAAATTAGTTGATAAGTTTTAATTTACAAAAATTAAATTAATTTTACATCTTTACTCTTTTTTTATTTTTAATTTTTTTTTTGTTTTCTTTAATGAAAAATTAATAAAAATAACTTTAACTTTCGCAAATAAAATGGTTTTGAAATTAATTAATATGTTTTAATTCGCAAAAGGTAAAATTGATTTTATTATCTTCTCTTCTTTTTCACTATTTTTTTTCTTATTTTTGGAATTTTGATTTTGATTCTTGAAGTGACATTTTTACTTAAGTAAAAGATTTTTTTTTTCAAATATAGTTTTTTTCTTTTTCCTTTTGTTTATTTTATTTTATTTTATTTGATGACACTGAAAAGGATTTTATCTCTTTTCTTTTTTCTTTTTTTTTTAAATTTTCTATTTTGATTTTTGCATTTCTTTTATTTTATTGTATTTTTTCTTTTTTCTTTTAAATTTTATTTTGACTTTTTTTTTGCTTTGTTGTTTTTTTATTTTTATTTTATTTGGTTTTTTTTTTATTTGTTTGGTTTTTGTGAAAAGATAATAAAAGTAAAGGAGAGTTATAACGAAGAACTAAAAAGTGAAAACAAAAATATTCTTAAAGACATGTTACCATTTGTTTTAGGATGATTATCACTAATTTTAACAACAAATAGTTGAACCTAGTGGTAATAAGTCTTTAAAAATAAATGTTTTCACTTCTTGATCTTTAAACATAATTTTTCCTAAAAGTAACTTTAATTTTTGCAAATAAGACAACTTTAAAAAATTGGTTAATGCGTTTTAATTTATAAAAAGAACTAAGTTAATTTCGCATTTTTATTCTTTTTTTAAGTTTCTCTCTTTTTTTTTTGTTCTTTGTTTTTCTTCTCTCTTTTTTTTTTTACATTTTAAATTTTTTCTATTTTTTTTATTTTTGTGTGTGTGTATGCCCTTTTTTTTGTTGAAAAGACAAAAAATTACTTTTCCTTTTAATAAATAAATTTAAAATTGGTTAATGTTTTTTGTTTTGTCAAAAGTAGAGTTAATTTTATTTTTCTTACATTTTTAGTCTTTTTTTTTGTTTACATTCCATTTTTTTATTTTTGTTATTTTTTTTGGGAATCCTTTTTTGTTTTGCTTTTGTTTTGATCAATTTTTATTTTTTATTTCATTTTCTTTTGTTCTTTTTTTGTGTTTTCTTCTTTTTGTTTTGTCTTTTGTTTTCTTTTTTGATAAAGAAAAACTTCAAAAGGGATACCTAATTTTAGATTTTTAAAATGCTATTCTTGATTTTTAAAAATACAAATCCTTAAAATTGAACTTGATTTCTTAGGAATGTTTGTTAAAAGAGATTACAAACCTTTGGATCCTCTTCTACCTTTGGAATATACCTTTTTCTTTTTCTTTTTATTATTTTTGTTTATTGGTGTCCGTTGTTGTTTTTGTTCTATCTTTTTGTTTTGCTTTTCCTTCTTTTTTTTTTTTTGACTTCTTTTGTAAAACTCTTTTATCAATTTTATGATTATTTTTTTTTCAAAAGAGATACTCTAAAAGGAGCAATTAAGTTCAAAATTTTAAAATACTATTTTTTTTTTTTAGAGAAGAGCCTTTAAGAAAGGAATGGAAAAAAGATTTCAAGATTTGTAACTTTTTGTCGAAAAAGATTTTTGTTTCTTTTTTTTTAATATTAAAAACATAATTTATTTTCCTCAAAAACCTATATATATATATATATATATGTATATATATATATTTAGGAGCCTCATTTGATTTTCTAAAATCCTTCTTTCTTTTTTTTAATTCTTTTTGAATCATATTTTTTTTAAAGCATATTTTCCTTTATTCTTGAATTTTTTTAAAACAAAATTAATTGGATAAGGTCATTGGAATCCAAAACTTGCAAATTAAAAAAGACCAATGGGCACTAAAGAGACTTTGTTGTCACATATGGTACTCCTATTAACCTTGTATGCCTAAGGAGATATAAAATCTCACACGGCTATTCTAAAACAAAATAAGTAACAAAATACAAGATACAAAATATCTACAAACAAATAGTAATATGTGAGGGTGGGTGCTGGGTGTTCAGCCATGATTCACGATGTCACTCCTATGCATATTTACAAAAATTGGTAAAAAGAAAAAAAAACCATACAAGTTACAATCCAATTGCCCTCCATTCTTTCCTTCTCCTGATGGAATCAAAAGGGTCGTTCCATGTGCCTTGTGAGCTCGAGCTCTCCATCATTTGTTCCATCAACGTGTCCAAGTCATTAAACAGGCAATATAACAAGAAAACAATCCAGCAAAAGCATTGCAAAGTGAAACATCTTAATGCCATTTACAGACTCATTCAGCACATCATGAACCTCATTATTCCTTTCCCATGATTATACTTCTAGAATTCCATCGCATCAGTAATTCGAATTTAAACTAAAGCAATAGGATCCTGGGTACAAATGGTTAGGATGATATAGGCAGACAATCAAAATTGATGCGTATTAAGATTCTAAGCCACATAGTATTAATGAGGCAACCCCTGATTCATAAAACAGAGCACGAAAGAACCAAGGCAACCTCTGCATCCGATATCGAAATTTTACAATCAAACACTTAAGCAATCTACTGGACCTCACTCAGGCATTTTATCAAACATATGCTAGGCATTTTTAAGAAATGTACAAAATACAAGATTTTACACCAAACTCAACCAAAGCGGAACACACATAGCTATAGCGTTAAAGACAAGATCCCATCAGAGTAAAACCAGCAATCTGACTAAAGAATAAATATCTGCAAAACTGATGTACATCTCAAGAGCAGACCCGAATTAATTGAAACGGCAATTCAAATCCCAAAAGTTAAGCTCCTGGAACAGATTCATGATTTATTAATCTCAACAGAGAAAAAAGAAGGAAAAAAAAACAGCCATACCCTTCGAGGCTTGCTCCTTCAGATTGGTCACAGAAGCTGTCAGCTAATTCTAAGCTGCTAGGAATTGCTCTTCCTCTCCCAAAAACCAGCGATCAGAGCCTCTTCCAAAATCCCTTTCACAGAACCAAACACTTAGAAAGATACTCCTCTTATTTTTTCTTCCTCCACTCTCAATTTCTCCCTCGGCATTTTTCTATTGTAGCTCTCCGTTCTTAAATTCCTCAGACTCAAAAGGAACCCCTTAAATCTCCCACTCACAAACCCTTAAATGTCTCGGCCTCTCCAGTCTGAAAAATAATTCTAAAAGCCCCCTCCTCTTCTCTCAATCTCAGTTTCTCTCTCAGTCTCCCTCTTTTTCGAGTCACCTCTCTCTGTCCCTTTCCGTTTCTCAGCCTTGGGTTCCCTCTCTTCAATCCAAAAATCCCTAATTTCTCACCTACTCTCCATTCCTTCCTCTGATTTTCAGCCTACTCTTTTCCCTTCGGCCCTCTTTCCATTTATCACAAACTCCTCTTCCTCTCTTTTTCCCCATTCTCCCCCATTTCGTTCAATAAAGTGTTGTGCCCCCCTATGCGTGCTACTTGCGTCCGGATCCTCTGCCGTTGGAGCGCTACAGCATGCACATTCTGTTCGTTCCATCCACACCGTCGGATGTATCGGACAGCTCCAGTGTCTCGACGCCAGATGAAGCATCCGAAACGCACCGTTTCACTAACCCAAAGCAGTGTGTTTTGACAGGAATGGAAGGCCGTGTATCCGCAGCTGCTTCTCTGAAATTTGGGTGCAAGCAATGTCTTCAGAAAATTAAAAAAGACCTTTTTTATTTTGATGCAAACAAAAACATTACCTTCAGATCTCTATTAAGTCTGTACCTTAATTCCTTGTATTCTTAAATGAAAAGTTCACCTCTAATTTTTGACTGTGTGCGTGAATGATCCCAATTTCTTATATGAGTTTCATGGCCTACCGGCCAAAAAGCTTTGGAAAAAATAAATAAAAACAAATGGGATGAAGTAATCACAGTAATAAATATATACATATATATATAATATTAAACAATATATTATACATTTTTGATATATTATAAATATAATATGTTATATTTATTTTATATTATATAAAATATACATATAATATATTTTTTATATTATAAATCTTATATATATATATATATATATATATGAGGGGGAGGGCAGCGTAGGTTATATATAAACCCTCCACAAAAGATAAATAAAAAAACTCCAAAAACCCAATCCCAATAACTTCATCTTCCCAAAAATTTTATATGGCTCCTAAACGCAGAGTATCATGCTCTGTTTTTATAAATTTTTGTTGAAAATTTTTTAAAAATGGAATGCAGAACAGGGTCAAGAAATAGTCTTGGTGACCAAATGATTTGTTCTTATATTCGTTTCTAATGCAACGACGTGGTCAAAAAGCTACCAAACTTTAACAAGCTAAGGAAGTATCAATGGCACAAATTCATACTAGCTCAGGAAGAGGCCATTCAATGAACACAAATGCATAGCATCAATGGCACAGAAAATGGAAAAAACCTCTTCACTAGTTTGGCGCCAATATCCCCACCTTTCATGCAGCTCAATCAACGGAAGTATTATATGGCATAACAATAAAATAAAATGAAGCATTTTCCATCTACCGCCCCCTCGCTTTTAAAAAAGAAAACAAAGATCGAACTGCATGGTTCCTTATGTATCTAGTTTTGCTAGGAAGTGAAAACGTACTAATTTGGCTAAGAAGCGCCATGAGTCAAATAATGATGCGGGGCCGAATAGTAGGGAAGTGTTTCCGTGAGTGACTGTCTCGCCTGCTAATGTGCCTCCTCCACCGAAGGGGAGTTCTCTTCCCTTAGAATGGATTCATTCTCGAGGGAAAAGTTTATCGGAAAAGCACGCAGAATTGGAAAAGCAAGTAATTTTTTCCCATTCCTATCAGAACGCACCGCTTTGGGTTAGTGAAACGGTGCGTTCTAATGTCTCATCTGGCGTAGAGCCACTGAAGCTGTCTGATGCATCTAACGGTGTGGATGGAGTGAACAGAATGTGCATGCTGTAGCGCTCCAACGGCAGAGGATCCGGACGCGTTTCCGTGAGTGACTGTCTCGCCTGCTAATGTGCCTCCTCCACCGAAGGGGAGTTCTCTTCCCTTAGAATGGATTCATTCTCGAGGGAAAAGTTTATCGGAAAAGCACGCAGAATTGGAAAAGCAAGTAATTTTTTCCCATTCCTATCAGAACGCACCGCTTTGGGTTAGTGAAACGGTGCGTTCTAATGTCTCATCTGGCGTAGAGCCACTGAAGCTGTCTGATGCATCTAACGGTGTGGATGGAATGAACAGAATGTGCATGCTGTAGCGCTCCAACGGCAGAGGATCCGGACGCGTTTCCGTGAGTGACTGTCTCGCCTGCTAATGTGCCTCCTCCATCGAAGGGGAGTTCTCTTCCCTTAGAATGGATTCATTCTCGAGGGAAAAGTTTATCGGAAAAGCACGCAGAATTGGAAAAGCAAGTAATTTTTTCCCATTCCTATCAGAACGCACCGCTTTGGGTTAGTGAAACGGTGCGTTCTAATGTCTCATCTGGCGTAGATCCACTGAAGCTGTCTGATGCATCTAACGGTGTGGATGGAGTGAACAGAATGTGCATGCTGTAGCGCTCCAACGGCAGAGGATCCGGACGCGTTTCCGTGAGTGACTGTCTCGCCTGCTAATGTGCCTCCTCCACCGAAGGGGAGTTCTCTTCCCTTAGAATGGATTCATTCTCGAGGGAAAAGTTTATCGGAAAAGCACGCAGAATTGGAAAAGCAAGTAATTTTTTCCCATTCCTATCAGAACGCACCGCTTTGGGTTAGTGAAACGGTGCGTTCTAATGTCTCATCTGGCGTAGAGCCACTGAAGCTGTCTGATGCATCTAACGGTGTGGATGGAGTGAACAGAATGTGCATGCTGTAGCGCTCCAACGGCAGAGGATCCGGACGCGTTTCCGTGAGTGACTGTCTCGCCTGCTAATGTGCCTCCTCCACCGAAGGGGAGTTCTCTTCCCTTAGAATGGATTCATTCTCGAGGGAAAAGTTTATCGGAAAAGCACGCAGAATTGGAAAAGCAAGTAATTTTTTCCCATTCCTATCAGAACGCACCGCTTTGGGTTAGTGAAACGGTGCGTTCTAATGTCTCATCTGGCGTAGAGCCACTGAAGCTGTCTGATGCATCTAACGGTGTGGATGGAGTGAACAGAATGTGCATGCTGTAGCGCTCCAACGGCAGAGGATCCGGACGCATGGGTCACCTTATGTGTTGAGTAAGCGTGCGTGAGTGTGAGGCTGAGAAAGAGAGAAAGCCAGAAGGGGGACCAACACAGCTAAGTTTTCTTTTTTTGTTTTTGTGTTTTTTTTATTTTTTGTTGTTTTTTGTGTGTGTTTTTTTAAATTTTCTGTTGGGATTGGGCTTCTGCTATTTTTCCCAACGGGCTCTTTTATTTGTTTTCTATTTTTCAGTTATATTTGGCTCTTACCAACATGGGTTTAAATATGGGTGTGAGAATTTATTGATGGGCCCTTCTCTTTTTTGTTGTTGTTGTTTTTTTAATGATTGATTGGTTTTTTTTAAATGGATTTGATTTTTCTCTTCTACTTCTTTTTCTTTTTTTCTTTTTCATTTTGCTTTTTTTTTTCTTTTTATATTCTTTGTTGTTTGGGCTTTTGATTGTTTTGGGTACTGGGGCAAGGACTTGGGTAGCTTTCGAGTAGGGCAAATTGAGATTTGGGCTTTAGAATTTGGGCTTGTATCCTTGTCTGTTTTCCTCTTTTTTTTTTTGGCTCTTTTTCTATTTTTTTCTGTTTTCTTTTTTTTTAATGATGAGTGAAAAAGTAGAAATTATTATTATTATTATTATTATTATTATTATTATTATTATTATTATGTTACTTTTTTTTCTCCTCTCTCTTTTTATTTTTATTTTTATGATCTTTTGATTTGATTTCTTTTTTTTTGTTTTCCAATTTTTTTTGCTTGGTTCTTCAAATCTTTATTTTTCTTTTTCCAACCTTTTTCTTGGTTTTCTTTAAATTTTTATTTTTCTTTTTCTACCTTCTTTTTTTGTTTTCTATTTTTTGTTAGTTTAATTTTATCATTATTTTTGGAGCATGCCTAGACAAAATACAATATTCACAGTCGCCCCTCTTTATTTGTTTGTTGGGCAAAAAAATTTGAAAATATAATTTTTAATGTTTTCTCATAAAGAACAAGTAAAGATAGAAAACATGTATTTTGTCTGAGATGACTTGATTGCCTCTTAACACAATTAGACAATAAACAAAAAAAGGAAAGAGTGACCCAAACAAAATATGATGTTTACATGTTGCCTCTCTTTACTTATTCTTTAAGCGAGGAGATCGAAAATGTAACTTTTTGATATCTTTAGCTTAAAATAAGTAAAGATGAAAACATATATTTTGTTTGAAGAGCTAATAAATTAAAGTAAGGTAACTTACCTAGAAATGCCGAAACCTGATCAAAGGTGAGAAGTGCTTGTTAGTGCAATGCTTAAAATGATGCTTATTTTGTGTAGGACTTTGAAGTGCATGTTCTGTGCAGGATTTTCATTATGCATGTTTTGCGCAGGACTTAAAAGTGTCTATTCTGCGTAAGACTTTGAGGTGTCTGTTCTATATAAGACTTAAAGGTGCTTGTTATGTGCAGAACTTTTGGATGCTTATTCTATGTAGGATTTTTATGATATCTGTTCTGTATAGGACTTTGGGTGCCTCTTTTGTGCAGGACTTAAAAGTGCATATTCTATGTAGGACTTAAAGGTGCCAATTTTGTGTAAGACTTTTAGATGCCTGTTATGTGTAGGACTTGGGGTGTCTATTCTATGTAGAACTTAAAGGTTCCTGTTTTGTACAGGACTTGAGGTGCCTGTTCTGTGCAGGACTTAAATGTGCTTGTTCTGTGCAGGATTTAGGATGCTTGTTCTATACAGGACTTTTATAATGCCTATTCTATGCAAGATTTTGGGTGTTTATTTTATAAAGGACTTGGGGTGCCTATTCTATGCTGGATTTTTATGGTGCTTATTTTGTGCAAGACTTAGAGGTGCCTATTCTGTGCAGGATTTTAGGTGCCTGTTCTATGCAGGATTTTTATAGTGCTTTTTTGTGTAGGACTTAAAGGTGCCTCTTCTATACAAGACTTTAGTTGCCTATTCTGTACAAGATTTAAAGGTGTCTATTCTGTGCAAGGCTTGGGGTGCCTGTTTGTGTAGGACTTAAAGGTTCTTGTTTGGTACAAGACTTTTGGTGCCTGTTCTGTGCAGGACTTAAAGGTTCCTGCTCTGTGTAGGACTTGGAATGCCTGTTCTGTGCAGAACTTAAAGGTGCCTGTTCTGTGCAGAGCTTAAGTGTGCTTGCTCTGTACAGGATTTGGGTTGCCTATTTTGGGCAAGACTTTTGGATGCATGTTCCGTGCAAGACTTTTGGATGCATGTTCCGTGCAAGACTTAAAGGTGTCTGTTCGGTGCAGGGCTTTTAAGTGTTTGTTCTGTGCAAGACTTTTAGATGCATGTTCTTTGCAAGACTTTTATGTGCTTATTCTATGCAGGACTTTTATGGTGCATGTTCTAATGCAAGACTTTGAAGTGCCAGTTCTGTGTAGGACTTAAAGATGCTTGTTCTGTACAGGATTTGTGATGCCTGTTCTATACAGGACTTAAAAATGCCTGTTCGGTGCAAGACTTTGGTGTCTGTTCTGTGTAGGGCTTTTGGGTGCATGTTCTATGCAGGATTTAAAGGTGTCTGTTCTATGCAGGACTTTTGGGTGCTTGTTCTATGCAGGACTTTGATGTGCCTATTCTGTGTAGGACATTTATGATGCTTGTTCTAATACAGGACTTTGAAAGGTACGTATTTTGGTGCAAGACTTTTGGATGCCTATTCTAGTGCAAGACTTTTAGGTGCCTATTCTGGCGCAACGCTTAAAAGTGCCTGTTTTGTGCCAGGATTGCTTTGATACCAACACATACAGAGCTCCACGAGGTATTGTCCCCTTCCTTCCTGGTTCGTGGGGTTTTATCCCCTCCCACTTAACTCACAGGAAAAGGCACTTTATGAAGGGAGAGCTTTACCCCCACTTATATGGGCTAGCCACAAGCTCCTTCTAGCCAATGTGGGACTTTACAATCCATCCCTCTTTTTGGAGCCTACCCGTCCTTGGGTCATACATGGGTCATGATTGCTCTGATACCAACACATACAAAGCTCCATGAGGTATTGTCCCCTTCCTTCCCGGTTCGTGGGCCTTAGCTCTGCCTTCCCAGTTCAGTGGGGTTTTGTCCCCTTCCGCTTAGCTCACGGGAAAAGGTGCCTTTTGAAGGGAGAGCTTTGCCCCCACTTATATGGGCTAGCCACAGGCTCTTTCCAGTCGATGTGGGACTTTACAATTCTCAATTACTCTATCAATTTTTCCAAAAGGACATTCAATACACCAATTCATAAGGGAAGCAAGAAGAGAAAAACAAGAAAGGGGTGTCATTAAAAAAAATCAAAGTCATGTTTATGCAAAATGGTAGAAGCACCACTAGTTAAATTATTAGTAAATTAAATTTTAGTTATTATTTCTTTACCCTTTTTTTGCTTTCTTTGATGATCATCAATTTGTTCCAATAACATTCATAAAATGCATTTTCAAAAGTTGAGTATGTACCCTCGTACAATGGAATGATGAGATGATAGACATATAGATGTTTGCTATATTAATTTATGATGCATTTGAAATTTGAAAATTGTTATTTGGGTTTTGGATATCTTTTGTATTATTGTTCTTAAAGCTTTATGTGTTACAATTGAATTTGAATATTAAGAACCTCGAATCAATTCATTTAAATGGAAACTGGAACATGTTGAAAATTAATTTTTAACATTCCAATGTTTGTTGTTGCAAAATAATTATAAGAAAAAAGTACTACTTTATGATAATAAACTAGAATTTGCCATTCATTTTTCCACTTTTCTTTTACTACTTCTTAAGTTTTGGAAGCCTCTTTTTTTTTTAAAGTGAAAAATCTCACCACTTAAATAGATTATATTTAAGTAATTAACTTAAAGTTTTTCAAAGAAGAGTTTGAGTAGGTAAAGTAGTATCAATAGCTCCACAGAAGATGCAAATGTAAAAAATATATATTCTCCAAAAATTAAGTACTCCATATTTGACCTATTACTATAGATCCACCTTGTTGTAATTTAAATTTTGGAGTACATTACATAGACTTCTTTTAAATTTTTTTAAAAATTATTTAGACTTCTCTTGAAATAAAAAAATATACTACACTTTAATCTAATTTTTAACTTTTTTCACTAAAATACCTTTTGTTAATCTAAATATATTTCTTTGGGGGGTTAAATTCAATGAAAAGAAGATATACTCTTTTTATTTTTATTTATGCATATTTGAAAATGAATCTATTCTTTTTTAATTTTATTTGTACTTAGTTGGATATAATATATATTTGTATATTTAGGTTAACGGAATATATTTTAATATAAAAATTTAAAATTAGATTAAAGTGTGTACTTTGAAAATAAAGAATAAAGTTTATATAATTTCAACAAAATTCATATAAGGTATGTGTAATTTACTCTAAATTTTATTAAAAATTTTGTTCCCTTATTACATAACTACTCTCAACTTTATAGCTCTTTCATTTATGATTAATGGGTTTACTGTCCTCATCTCGTGAAAAAGTAGAAGAAACTGTGATATCTGGAAATGTTTTATAAACACATTGATTTCACAAAGATATTTCATATTGATGTAGTTGTTCTTCATTTATTTAGATTATATATTTTAAATAAATCAAATATACATTATTGATTCAATTTTTTCCAAAAGAAGAAGAAGAAGAAGAATATACTCTACAATTTTTTGGTAGGCTTAGCTCTCTCAAATTGCATATTGATCAGCAGTCTATTGCGTTTACCAAATAGACCACCAATCCTATAAATATCATACTTGTATATTGGCTAAATTTTCTACACAAAACATGATGTCCAATTATAATTGCCGGACAATTTGTACAATTTAATACCACATCAATTTTTTTAATTTTATATGTTATACTTTTATTAAAAAATTTGATAACAAACACATAAGAACTACACTTGATTAAGTATTTTCCAAAGACGGTTGCATATAAAAAGGTCACATATGCTATTTTGGTTCGACATGGATGAACCAAATTTGAAGTTCGTCTTTAATAGAAATTTCTATGTTGTTATTTTAATTCATCGTTCATTATTCAAAATTCATCTAAACTAGCCTTTTCGTCAATCTACTACTTATTTCGTTTATCAATTTAGTAACATGGCACGTTTTTTGTGATGTAGAAGCACTAAATGCCAACCAATCTTTCTTGTAAAAATTCATAAATTATGATTCTTTTTTTTTTTTGCAATAAATTTTCAAAAGCTGGATAATACTAGTTTTATTACATTTTGCAGCTGTGGCTACTAATAAATACTATTATTTAATAGCTAAATTAAGTTATTTTGTTAACAATTCTTATTTTAATGCTTTTAACAGAAATAGATTGACTTCGAGAAACACATTAGGTTTTGATACATGTTCATCATTTATGTTGATTAATATAGTATTAAATTCCAAAATAAAATCAATTTTTTCTAACCGAGTACATGCAATAATGAATCCACGCACCTAAATTAGCAATGAACAAAAGACCATACAAGTCAACGGAGCACTCACAATAAGGCTTTTGATAGTTTCCTATTATTCATATTATTGTGCATATTTTCTTTTAATAAATATGAATTTAGCCTCCAACTACATGATAAATAATACTTTTATAGATAAAATAAATACATTTAGGATGAATAGCTCCATACTCAACTTTTACATTGTAAATAATAAGTTTTGTTTTAATTTTGAGTATATTAAGAATTAATCATACTTTGCCCTTACCATAGGGTGCATGTTTAAGAGAGGATTGAAATTTCTTATGTCAAAGAGTTTCAAAATGCTTGAAGCTACAGTTTTTAGAATCTCATCGCAGTTAGAATTCATTACACCACAACTAAAAGGGCAGAAAATGAGAAAAACTAGAGTGTGAATTTTTTAGAATTCATCTCACCGCAACTAGAATTCACCTAAAAATCTAAATATTAACCCTGAACTTTGCATAGCATATAGTCTATAATCATTTCTTGTTTATACCAACACTTAAATTTGATTCACTTGATTTAAACTAGAGTATGATTTTTTGTATTTGACAATGTTTTGATAACCAATTCTTGAGTGAACGATCTTTTCTTATCATTATATTACTTTCGCAATACGTAGATTTACGTATTCATTTCAAGTTAGCAACAAGTTTGCTTTATTTTTCCATCGATATTCTTTTTGTAGGACAGTCTAAAACTGTTTCTTGTCAAGCTTAATATATAGACTTGGTTGCCAAAAAAAAAAATCTTAAGACTTCAAATGCATACTTTGGAAATCCGTTCCCTATGTATGTTTTATAAGGTCCCCCTAAAATGTAAAAATTCAAACTTTTAACATCTATTTCCTATGTGTTTAAATTTTTAAGTTGACTGCTGATGATCGCTTTCAATATTTATGTAGTAAAGGTATTATATGATGTTAAAACTCCTACCAATTATGCGATCTTTCTGCTTTTAGACTCAACAATTTCCGCATCCTTGTTTTTCATGTTTTCCAAATTAATTATGGCATGCTTTACTTTTTCTTCTTTTTATGTTTATTGTAGTATATATTGTTTCAATTTTTTCCATGCCGAAAGGCGAAAGTTTAAATGGAAATTATAAATAAATATATATTGTTATTTTAATGCTTTTATAAGAAATGGATGACTTCGAGAAACACATTAGGTTTTGATGAATGTTCATTATCTACTTTGATTAATATAGTACTAAATTCCAAAATAAAATTAATCTTTTCTAACCGAGTACATGCAATAATGAATCCACTTATCTAAATTAACAATAAAAAAAAGACCATACAAGTCAATGGAGCACTGAAAACACACTTTAGACAAGTGTTACGCCCCACATCGGATAGACGAGGGGAGGGTCCTGGGCTTATAAAGCGGGGAGGTCCTTGCCACATCAGCCGGCTTTTGGGGTGAGACAACTGACCCCGTGACAATTGGTATCAGAGCCTGACCCGCGTTCTACGGCTCAGAGGTGGGCCCCACCGTGGATGGAATGGTGGTCCGGTGGGCCAGCCGTGACGAGGGCGTCACGGATTGGCCGGGGGAGCTGTTACGCCCCACATCGGATAGACGAGGGGAGGGTCCTGGGCTTATAAAGCCGGGAGGTCCTTGCCACATCAGCCGGCTTTTGGGGTGAGACAACTGACCCCGTGACAATTACGGTGGGCCAGCCGTGACGAGGGCGTCACGGATTGGCCGGGGGAGCTGTTACGCCCCACATCGGATAGACGAGGGGAGGGTCCTGGGCTTATAAAGCGGGGAGGTCCTTGCCACATCAGCCGGCTTTTGGGGTGAGACAACTGACCCCGTGACACAAGGCTCTATTTTTTCATCGACATTATTTTTTAGGGATAGTCCCAACTGTTTCTTGTCAAGCCTAATATATAGACTGGACCTACAAGAAAAAAAAGAAGACTTAAATGCATACTTTAGAAATCCGTTCCCTATGTACACTTTATAAGGTTCGCCCAGAATCCAAAAATGCACACTTATTTCCGATGTTTTTAAATATTTAAGTTGATTGTTGATTGTCGCATTCAATATTTATGTAATGAATGCATTATATGACGTTAAAACTCCCACCAGTTCCGTGATCTTTTTGTTTTTAGACGCAACAGTTCCACATATTTCAAATTAATTATGGCACGCGTTACTTCTTCCTTTTATGTTCATTGTACTATATATTGTTCCATTTTTATCCTATGCCGAAGGTTTAAATCGCAATTATATATGTGTGTGTGTATATCTTCCAAACTTCTAAATAAGGAGGTGCAACAAATTTATGCAATAGGCTTTTGTCTCATCAACTTTTGGGACAGCAGCTCAAAGTCTCAAACTGTTCCTTGTCAAGTCCACCCAAGTTATTGACCTGCAAAGAACTTCTGAATTTAAATTCATACTTTTGACTTTTCCTTACCATGTTTTCATATATTTAATTTGATTGCCACATGCACTTTCAACATTACTGTGTAGAATATATTATATATAACACATTAAAACTTTTGACAATTATATATCTTTCTTCTTTTTAGACTCAGTTATTAAAAATTTTAAGATGTTTTAAAAAATAATTATTGCATACTTTGCTCATTTTTCTTTTTTATATTTATTATTGCATGTTTTTATTTTTGGGCAAAAGTAGACATGTAGTCCTTGCTGAAATTTCATTTAGGTTTTATTTTAGTTTAATATAAAAGGGCGGCCCAGTGCATGAGGCTCCCACTAGGTGGGGTTTGGAGAGGGTAGATGTACGCGGTCTTACCCCTATTTTTTTACAAAGAGACTGTTTCCAGTTCGAACCCGTGATATTCAGGTTACTTAGCGGCAACCTTACCATTGCGCCAAGACTTATCCCTGTTATTTTAGTTTAATATAATTTTTAAATTTTCAAAAATAATTCAATATCGTAATTTTTTCCTAATGCCATTAACTCCATTAATAGAAATGTTCGATGTGCCATTACACATGACTTTATGAGTTGAATAGGATGTTATAGTGGAAGTTCATATTTAACTTTGGCTTGAACTGCATAGTATTGCTAAGCTCATCCCTTTTACACCAAGAATCCCAACTTTTTATCAAGCCAAAAAATAACATTAAAATAATGGCCGGAATTGGCAAAACGGTATAGTTTACGTTTGTGTTGGATCTAAACTTCTATTTCAATGTCTTATCTAGCCTGAAAAGCCATGTATGATGATACATTAGACATTTTGATTAGTAAAGCTAAGGGCATTAAAGAAAAAGGATGATATTAAACAATTTTTAAAAACTTTGAGGACTACATTGAATATTTTTTTAATTTCAAGGATTATATTGAATCAAAATAATCTTTTAAGGCTAAAATGAAACTTAAGTAAAACTTCAAAGAGTATTTGGAACCAAAATAAACTTTTGAAACTAAAACAAGAGTGAAAATTCAAAAACTAAAAGTTTACTTTTGCCTTTATTTTTATTAACGCAAAATTTATATGATAATTAAATATGTTGCTTCAATTCTAATAATTAAATATTTGATGACAATATAAAACAAAAATATTAGTATGAAGTATTCTTGGTTCGAGCCACTTGGAGTTAACCAAGTAGTAAGGGTGGAGTGGAGATATTGATATTATCAAAGGTTCGATCCTTCTAATATACTATAAAAAAAAGTATTTTTGGTCATACAAAATTTCAGATAACAATTAAGTAAGTTAATTCAGTTTTTAAGTGGGACATATTGTAATTACATTTTCTAGTTGCCGCCATTAATAAACCTTGTTATCACTTCTACAAGAGTAAATTAAGATCACACAAGTAGATAGAGCAGTAATGAATTTTTGACAACTTTTTGTTTTCTCAATATAAGAATTAGGACGCATATTTAGGCTATCAAATACTTAAAAAAATTCATATTTTGTTATCTCAATTGATTGTTTTCCCCCTTTGTTGTACTGTATGTGGGGTTTACCAGTTAAAGAAAATGGAACTCTGAAATTTTCACCTGCGATGAGTTATAACCCAAACATGCGAGCGTGTTTTCCAACTAAAATGTTGTCGTAGTATGAAATTATTAACCGAGTGTTGGTAATTTGAATGCTGGGACCACTTACGACAAATTCACGCAATAGGCTTGATTTTCTCATCAACTTAATTTCTTTTGAAACAGTAGCTGAAAATCTCAAAACGGTGTCTTGTCAACTTGATCCGCAAAAAAACGGTGGAATTAAATTACAAAATAAAATTAATCTTTTCTAATCAAGTACATGCAATAATGAACCCACACATATAAATTAGCAATAAGAAAAAGACCATACAAGTTAATGGAGCACCTACAACAAGCTTTACGCAAGAGGCTCTATTTTTCAAATCGACAATCTTTTGGTGGGACAGTCCTAAACTGTTACTTGTCAAGCCTAACAGATAGACATGACTTGCAAAAAAACTTTTGACATAAAATGCATACTTTAAAAATCCGTTCCCTATGTATGTGTTATAAGGTCCCCCCAGAATGTAAAAGTGCATACTTATAACATCTATTTCCTATGTTTTTAAATATTTAGGTTGATACCAATTATTGCTTTCAATTATACGATTTTTCGCTTTTTAGACTCAACAATTTCCCCGTTCTTGTTTTTAATGATTTTCAAATTAGTTATGGCATGCTTTACTTCTTTTTCTTATGTTTATTGTAATATATATTTTTCCATTTTTATTCTGTGCGAAGGTTTAAATGGCAATTATATATATATGTATATATCCTCCACACTTTTAAATAAGCAGTTACCACAAATTTAGGCAATAGGCTTGTTTTTCTCATCAACTTCCCTGGTCAAAGTCACAAACTGTTTCTTGTCAAGTCTACCAGGGTACTTGACCTGCAAGGAACTTATGAATTTAAATGCATACTTTTGACTCCCCTCCCCTTTATATGTTTTAAAACGTCACACCTTAATATGTTAAAGTTGAATCAACTCTATATAATATATATATATATATATATATAGGCTTAATTTCGTCTAATGGCGCATGATTATTTATTCATCATTTGCCTCACTTCTAATATTTTATTTTGGGTGGATGCAGTCTTATTGTTTCTTTGCTCATTTATTTTATTATTAACTTGTTATCTACATTTTTATTTTTTAAACGTGAGTGGTATTTGTCTATTTATAATAAAATTTATCTTTCATTTTATTCATCCTGCTTAAATCTTATAATTTATATCTTTTTTTTTATTTTCCTATCATGTTGTATGATAAATTCAAAACATTTAAACTATATGACTTATGGTATGATGTATTCTTCAATTTTTACTTTTATGCCAAAATTAATGTGTTTTTTTGCTAAACTTACATTTCATATATTTTATTTTACTTATACTTAAATGGAATCCATATATTTCCAAAGCTAGTCTCTACATCCTTAACTTCTTATTTATTTCTTCTCTTAACTCTCTAATTAAGACTATATTTATATAAAACATACATTGTGGCATTGGCTATTGCATATGTTTAGAGAGCATATTCAAAACTAAAGTAAAAAGATAGGAGCTCAAAGTTGAACCTTAGTATCGGCCAATAGTTATTGGAAAATTTTCAGTAGGCCCACTTTGTATTCTCATATTAAATATAACTCCATCATGCATATCTTGAATTACTCGAATATAAGTAATACGAATTCTTTTTTTTTCTTCAGAGTTTTCCATAAAATCTTTCTTAGCACTTTATCATATGTCTTCTCCAAATTGATGAACATTATGTGTAAGTCTTTTTTATTCCTTCAATATTTCTCTATCAATCTTCATAACAAGTATATTGTTTTCATAGTTGACCTTTTCTGCCATAAAACAAAATTAATTCTCTGTAACTTGAGTTTCTTGTCTTAATCTTTGTTCAATTATCCTCTCATATAATTTCATATTGTGGCTCATGAGCTTAATTTCTTTATAATTTGCATAGTTTTATATGTTTCTTTTATTCTTATAAATAGATATTAAAGTACTTCTCTTCTACTTATTCGGTATTCTCTTAGACCTCATAATTTTGTTAAAAAATTTTATGAGCCAACTTAAGTTTTTCACTCCTAAAGCCTTTTATACCCCAATAGGTATATTAATTGGCCCAATTACTCTGCCATTTTTTATCCTCTTTAATGATTCTTTTACTTTTAACTCTTAAATCTTACAATAGAAGGTATAATTTTGTTCCTCCTCTTTAATGTCTAATCTATCCAAATGCAATAAGATTATATGTTCTTCATTAAATTGCCTATGAAAATAACACTTCCACCTTTTTTTTTTTTTTTATATTTTGTTCCTTGACCAAAACCTTTCTTTTTTCATTTTTAATACATTTCATTTGGTCCACATCTCTTGTTTTTCTTTCTCTATTTTTAGCAAGCTTATAAATACTTATTTCCTTAACTTTAATACCTAAAAATTGATATAACCTATCAAATCCCTTAGCTTTTGCTGGGCCCCTGCCTTCTTTGTGTCTTTTTTAACTATATTATATTTTTCCCAATTTCTTTTTTACTTTTATGTAAAGACTATATTTTATAACATTGTCTTTTTAATTTAACCTTATCTTATACGTTTGCATCTTTCCACCAAAATTCTTTATCTTTAGATTCAAAGCCTTTTGATTCACTGAGTATTTCTTTAGCCATCTCATTTCATATATCGGTAACACTTCCTCGTGCCTTCCAAAACCCTTCTTCTAAAATCCTTCTCTACAAGCTCCATTCTTTACCATCCTTTAATTGTCACTATTTGATCTTTGATACCCCGTTTTGGTCTTTGCTTTTTACTCTCCTCTTAACTCAAATATCCATCACCAAGACTCTATATTGGATAATCAAGTTCTCTTTAAATATAACTTTGCAATTCATACAAAGCTTTCTGTCTACTTTCCTTATTAGAAAAAAAAATCAATTTGAGAGCATGCTCCTTCACTTTTATATGTGATAAGATACTCTTTGTGCTTTCTAAAACAAATGTTAGCTATTTTAAAATCAAATGCTAATGAAAAGTCTAAAATAGTTTTACTTTCCGCATTTACTTCTTCTAAATCATATCCCTCATTAAACTCTCATAATCTCTAAATGCACTATTCACATGACCATTAAAATCCCTTCTTAAAAATATCTTTTCTCTTAAATGTATTTTCTAAATTAGACCTTCTAAATCCTCCCAAAATTTTACTTTATAGTATGCTTCTAACCCTACTTGTCGTGCATAAATATTAATAGCATTAAAAGTTTTCTCTTTTACTATAAACTTTAACACTATGATTCTATTTTCTAACCTTTTCACATCTGTTACAACATTTTTTCAATGTTCGTCCAAATTATACCTACTTCATTTTTAGATTTAATCTTACTAATATACCAAAGTTTAAAACCTAAGGTTTTTAATTCTTTCACTTTTTCTCTTACCCATTTAGTTTATTGTAAGCATATAAAATTAATTCTCCTCTTAATTATAATATCTACTATCTCCATTAATCTACCTATAAGAGTACCTTCATTCCAAGTTCTAAAATGAATCCTATTATAGAAAAACATTGTAGAATTGCATCTTAAATGATTTAGACATGTATGAAAAAGACCTATATAAATCCTAGTAAGGAAAGTAGATTAGATAGAAAGTAATCCAATAGTTAGAGGTAAAGGGAGACTAAAAAAAATTATAGGTGAAATCATTAAGAAAGATTTAAACTTAAATAGTTTGTCTATAAATATGATTCATAATAGAACATTATAATATCAAATGATCCATGTAGCCGATTTCAACTAGTGGAAAAATGCTTGTTGTTATTGTTGTTGTATCTACTTTTTGATAAAACTCATTAAAAGTAATCACACTATCAAAAGAAAGTAATTTTAAAAAAATAACAATTTTTTTTTGTCCTTCTTATTATGTATATATATATATATATATATATATATATATATATATATATATATATATATATATATATAGACTTGTATAGATTGATATTCTCCAACTCAACTTTTATAAGGAAGCATGTGAACTAATGAGTTTTAAGTGAGACCGGGAGATTAGTTCCCACCTTAACAACCCTCTTTTCTACTTTTTATTTTTTGGTTCTTATTTTATTGGTTTTTTTCATTTGCAAGGCCATTAGAAGACCATCAAAACTTCGCAAGTCAAAGAAACAAAGTATAGATTTTTTTTCATTGTTTTTGTAACTTTTTCCACCATAGAACGAAAATACCTACATTCCCATATGAAACGCTAGTTATAGCTTTCTCGTTCTGGTTATCCGCTAAAAAATATGCCATTACACATGATTTTATTAGTTGAATGAGATGCTAGGATGGGAGCTTAGTTCTAACTTATACTTGAACTACACCGTATTGTCAAGTCTATTCATTTTACACCAAAAATCTCCACTCTTTATCAAGCCAAAAAACATAACATTAAACTGATGGCCGTAATTGGTAAAGCAACATACCTTAAGTTTGTATTGGATCTATGCTTCCGTGTCAATGTCTTATTTAGTTTGAAAAGCCATGATGCTACATCAGACATTTTGATTAGTAAAGTTAATGACATTAGAGAAAAAGGATTATATTAAACCATTTTTAAAACATTGAAGACTTTATTGAATTGTTTTTGAAATTTTAAAAATTATATTGAATTAAAATAAATTTTCAAAACTAAAACAAAACCTAAATAAAACTCCAAAGAGTATTATGAACCATAATAAACTTTTGACACTAAAACAAAGTAGGAGTGAAGATTCAAAAATTAAAAGTTTATGTTTGCCTTTATTCTTTTATTTTTCTCTGTGTATTTTTTTTTTTGGTGGGGCATTTAGGCTGCCCAGTTTAGTTTGGCCATGCTCGGTATTAAATTGGGCTAGGTCAAGCCGGGTTGGCCCTGGGCAATGGGTTTCAATTTTGATACCCAGTTAAAATTGGGCCAGGCATTGGGCAAGCCCAAAGTCTTACTTGGTCCGACTCAAGAACACCCTTAATTGCTGACAATATCTTAACATTGATGTAGTAGAATATGTGTGTGCGTACGCATATATATATATATATATATATGTATATGTATATACACCATGTTACCACATTCTAACTTTTAAGATGTTTTAAAAAATTATTACATACTTTACTTATTTTTCTTTTTATATTTATTATTGTATTTTCTTTTCAAAAGTAGACATTTAATCCCTTAAATTTTATTGTTGTTTTTGTTTTAGTTTTAAAAATTTATTTTAATTCAATATCATCATTTTTTTAATGTCGTTAACTTATTAATAGAAATATTTAATGTGACATTAACATAACTTTATAAATTAAATAAAATATTACCAAAGAAGCTCACATCTAATTTTGGCTTTAACTACATGCTGAATTGCCAAGTCCATTCAATTTACACCAAGAAATCCAACTCTTTATCAAACAATAAAATAACATCAAATTGCGGCCGAAAATTAAATTTGAGTTGGATCCAAGCATCTATATATGTCAATATCTTATTTAACCCATAAAAATATGTGCGATGCCATATTAAACATTTCTATTAGTAGAGCTAACTCAATTTTTATATTTTGTCTTTGTCTTTAGATTTTTTTGATAAAAAATTATTTTTGTGGTGATTTGTATGTATTTTAAATAAATTATGTTATATAACTGTGTTATAATAGAATAGATTGACTTAATGGTTCTTCCAGAGTGGCTATTCCCAGTGTAATTGGTACTTTAGTTGATTTACCGTCTTTTCTTTATAAATAAATCGATATCATTCTTAAAATTATGTGTGTATTGATTTGGTAATTCTGTTAATGAAAGTAACTTCTTGTAAATCATGTATCCAAAATAAAAAAAAAGACCTTTTACTTTTAGTAAAGGCTCTACCAGAAAAAATTATTATTTAAAAAAACTGGTGCAAACCATCCAATAATTGTGTACAAAGCTACATGCTCCACATACATACCTGCAGAAATATCATATAACTGCTACGATCTTCTTTCTTTCTTTCTCTATTTTTTTTTAAAACTAAGATAACACATGAGTAGCAATGAATCCACTAATTATAAACCACCCAAAGACTTGTGGATTTCATTATCATTTTCTCTTCCTTTTTTTTTTTTTGGTTTGAATTTCTTTTCTTTACCCTCTCAACTTCCAAGCATACCTTAATAAATTGAAGGTATTTTTTTCCAAAGTAGATAGACTCCGACTTTCTATAGAGCAATTGTATTGCAAACTGCAATTACAGTTGCAGGCAACAATTTGAGATCCTGATCCTTACTCAAGGCACTATCTACATACTAGATTTATTTTCCAAAAATAAAACGAATAATCTAGTCGTAATATAATTAAATTGGGCCCTACTAGTTTATATTATGATCTATGAATATATCCTTCAAATTCTTATGACATGTTTAGATTTGACAGTTTCCACAACATGCTAAATATCGTCGTCTTCACGGCATTTTCCAATGTCAAGTAACTTTGTCAAACCAGACAAGTGAATGGAACCCATAAACCTACCAGACTTGACCCGCAAATGAAAAAGCAGTATGGAATTGCAGTTCTCAAATGAATTTCCATTTAAAAAAAAATTAAATGAAAGTGTTGTTTTCAATCGCAGAATATGAGCAATATTAATGGCGCTTTATAAGGTGTTCACATGCATGTGTAACAAGGAAGAAGACAAATTTCTCTTCGATCAGTTTGGAAGGAATTTCATACTAGTTTTATTATATAGAAATCACCATTTATCTGTAACCATTAACTAAAAATTGTTATTTAAAATTTAGTACATAAATATATATCCAAGTATTTTATAGATAGTAAAATATTTGTCTCCATTTGAACAACGATACTATAAATTATTGAATGCAGAGGGTGTGTGTGTGAGAGAGAGCGAGAGAGAGCGAGAGAGAGAGAGAGAGAGAGAGAGAACATGCCTCTTATCGTGTGACGGGATAGATAGGCAATAGGGAGACAATGGGGACAATGGGGGTTAGGTGTGAATATGCGGTGGGATGATGGCGATCGAAAATGAGGTCAAGGTGTGGGAACCACACACCCAGTGCTCATTAATTTTCTCTCTCTCTCTCTCTGTTTTTTTTTTTTTACTTTTATTATATATGAAGATTCATGGAGAGTACCCAACAAAATTAGCAATTATATATAAATATATATTTACTTTATAGAAAATTTAGACTCCAAAAAAAAGGTGTGGAATTTGAAACTTGAAAGGACGTGCGTATACTTTTTTTAAAATTCATAAGAGATTGATATAATTTATTTTTGGACAAAATTTAAAAGTAATTTTTAAGATATTTATTATCTAACTTTTAATAAAATTTATGTAAATATTTCTTTTATAGTTGATCATTACATGTCAATTTCTTCAAAAAGAATTCTATACATAATATATTTTTGTGAAAAACATCATGAACACACTTGAATATTTTACCTAATTATGTTTAATTTGCTTTTCATTTTTTCTCTTGGGGAGCTCTGAATTTGCTGTGGTTATGTGTATATATTGTTCCTACAATAAAAAATATTTTCCAAATATTTTAGGCGCATTGTAGTTGTGTCTAAGGGCATGGTTCCGATTTTGCAGTCCAATACAATATACACACACAGACACAGGTGATAACAATGAAATATCATCAGGAATTAAGTTAAATGGAAGTTTTTTTTAAATTTTGTAACAGCGTACATGGCAAATAATAAAGGATTAAATCGAAGTACAATTTTTTTATATTTTTAATAAAAGATTAAAACAAAATGTGTATATATACATTGGCATTTAGTATATCATCATTTTTATTTAAACTTTTCAAATGTATGAAGGCATCTATATGTCATTCTTATACTAATTTTACATAATTGAAAAATAACTAGTAAAAATTAATTTTAATTTCTACCCTTAATTTCAAAAATTATAATCCCAAAAATCAAAATTGAGGCTTGACTTTTTTGCTCCAGTAATCGCAAACCCAGCCAGTCACTCCCGCCAATGTTGCAGCCCCGCCCACCACCCCTCCTGTCACCTACTTGGTCCAACTGCCATGGCCAGACATAAATTGGGTTCGTATCTTCCTTTTCACTCTCTTCGTTTATTATTTTAAGTTTTATTTTTAGACAAAATGTAGACATTTACTCTCTAAAATTCCATTTTGGTTTTTTAAGTCTAAAAAAATTTATCTTAGTGCGATATAATCTTCCAAACTTCAAAAATTCATAAACATGTTTTTGTGTGTGTGCACATGCATATTCCAAACACACATATATCTTAGCATGTCTAATTAACTTCATAAACAAGTCTTGAAAAATATTTATAAGTAATAAAATTTTAGCCGATTAAAATTTGATGCTTCAAAATTGTGAAGTTGAGAATAAAATGTTATTTTACAATAATGTGATTCATTTTATTATCTGCAAATGAAAAATAAATTGAAGAGTATTGAAACATATCTATGCTTTAAAGTAAGATGATTGCGCTTAACTCTAAGTTTTTTACCAAGGTTTTAAATACTATAATTGCTTTCTGAAAACGATAATGAATAGCCAATGGCACCCATCAGCTGCGAATCAATCCTCTGCGCATAGGAAGCGTGCGCAGCATCTGCGAATCAGCCGAACGATGTCGTTATCCATCTCAAGCAAATCCTGACTGTCCTCAGCGTGCGCATCTGAACCGTTCATTCACATAAATCAAAATGCACCGATTAATAAAACAAAAGCCAATAAAACCATCATTTCTCCCCTTGTCTGTTAATGCTGCCCTTCTCCTTTTTGCCCGAAACAAGCTGTTCTTCATCCTCTGCTTCAATTCAGCCCGCGCGACACCGTGAAAGAGAGATAGAGAGCCATTGTCCTATGGAATCGAAGCCCTAAACCTCAGGTTCGCATTTCCCTAGTTTTATCTTATTTTCACCTTCTTCTTATCATCTACATATCCTCATTTTGTAGCCCAATCTCTGTAGCTTGGAGCTTTATTTTTAGTCGTGAACTGATAAATCTCCTTTTAATTTTTTGCCCAATCCCTTTGTCAATTCTTGTTACTCGTATATTTCCACTTTTATGTCTCCTTCAAATTATCTGAGTCCCTTTGTCAATTCTTGTTACCCGTATATTTCCACTTTTATGTCTCCTTCAAATTATCTGAGAACACTTCTTTACTTCTGATGAAAATTGCAAAATGATTTGGTTAATGGTTGGAGCTTCCCTTATATTAGAATAAAGGTATTAAATATGAAATAATTTTAGTAATTAGAATGAAATTTACCTTGCCAGTTGCTAGCTTCGTATGGATGTTACTAGTTGATGCTCTGAATTATAATTGATCTTTTAGTTGTTATTGGTTGATGCTCTGAATTATAGTTCATAAATTAGTTTCAATTCATACCTTTTTATATTTGTTCCATGAAATGGCATTGGAACATTTAAGTTGATTGTGAAATTGCAAATCAAAGTATAAATTTGTTCAATCCTCGATTCAATTAGGCTTTAAAGAGCCTCCGTTTTTATTCTGAGCTGTACAATTTTATGCCAAATCAAGATAGGGAACATGCACATATAAATTATTGCCAATTTGCATGTCTATTTAGTAAAAGCAAATTAACAGATTGAAGGAACATGCGCATTAAGAAGTTTAGGGGATTTCACTTTAATAGGCAAGTAATGGCATTGTTCAAGGGCAGACTGTATTATGCTATTTCATTCTGTTTTCCCTTTTTTTTTTTCATCCATGGCCTCTTGTTTTCCTTTGGCTAATGGTCTAAAATGTCATTATTATTTGATATTTATAACCAGTATCATCTTCCTTTGACAAATTGTTATCTTCTATGGCCACACAAGGTCTGCTAGAGATTTTCAATTTTAAAGGTATGTTGTTGCAGGAGAACAATATGGCTAATACAATTATAGACTGCTTGTTGAATATCAATCAAACATGCTCTATGATCTAGGATCTGCGGAGCACATATAACAACTTTGATGATAATGTTCAAATGCTTAAAGCGAAACTAAAAGAGTTATGCAGCCAATAATCTGACACCAAAAAAGGGCTAGAACATCCTGAGTTACAGCAGAGCAAACTTCAAAGGAGATCCTAAGTGGTCTATAAAGCCAATAAATGTGTGGATTCCTGTTACTTTCTTTTGGAACAAATTTAGATAGATTAAATTTGATATGACCAATATAAATTTCAATTATTTTTATTTTTATTTTTATTTTGAAGAAAGCAAATGTAAAATGAAAAGGTCATGTAGTTTAGCAATGTGGGGTATTTGCTGTCTTATAGTGTATTTGTTTTCAGAGAAACGCAAGAATTGTTAAGGATTTTGTTGTCTTTAGGGATGTTATGAGAAAAAATAGTGCTCATGTTTTCAATTTATTAATCTGCATATGATTTTATTTGGAGTGTCTCTATCCTAGATTTGCAAAGAGATTGGGTTGCTTTGTATGATTTCAAACCAAAATAGATCAAAGTTGATGTCTATAGGCTAGATTGTTTCATCTTAAATGTCCTTTATGAGACTTCAATGGTTGCTATTTAACTCTATCCTGACATTCTTGCAAAATTACAAAAGAATTCAGACCATTTATGATATCTTGAACACACAGATAAACACATACACACACATGGGCACACACACATATACATGGACAGACATTGATATATTGAAGCTGAGAGAATATGTGTTGTATCATTTAAAATAAATAGATAGAAACATGGAATGATATATATTGTATAATTTGAATTGATTGTGATTTTGGTCAGGACAAGCAAAATGGGGCTACATAGGATTGCATTGTAACCAACCTAGTCATGAAGATACAAGCAAAGAATAAGTTACATATCAAGCATGGTGGCATGAAGATGCAAGCACCAAGATAGCAATAAGAGAGCATGAAGATACAAGCACCAAGATAGCAACAAGAGAGCATGAAGATACAAGCATGAAGATCTGTAGAGCAGATTTGTATTGGAACTAAGTGTAATCTGCTGGACATATAGCTATCTGTAACTTCAACCCAGTCATGTAGGCTTATCTTGTGATTGATTGTATCCTAGCAAAATAAACAAGAACTATAGTTTTAGTGTAATGAATAAGGATTTGTAACAAATAGTTCAATGTATATAATTAAAGTGTTTTCAATAAAATTGCATATTTTATGACCATTTTTTCAAAGTGTTGATTATATATTGTGTACCATATGCTTCATGGAAAAGTCAATTATATAGTTATGAGAAGAGATGAACAACAAAATGAAAGAGATGAATATAAGGAATCAACAATTTACCAAAACCATATGAAGGATATTGACCAAATTCCAAGGCTTCAAGTGACAGTATTGGAGAACCTATTAGTGCCTATATTATAAAATAACACTAGTCACAATATAATTCTTAATAAATTAGAATGAAATGCTAAGTATACAAATCTTCATTAGCTTTACCATTAACATTTGAGTGTATGTAAGATCATTATTAACTATTTGAGAGCCGATAAGAGGTGTTTGGGACACATTTGCTTGTGTTAGAATTTCTTGAGAGGCACTAGCTAGTGTAAGAGATGCTTGAGGTGTGATAGAGCTACATGCTTGCATTTGATTATCCTGAAATAAAAAGGCAAAGCTAAATTAAAATTTCTTGAACATTAATGATAAAATAATGATGTAAAAATATCCATATACCATTGAATTTACTTTTCTTCTTCTTCTTTTTAGTTTCTCAACCCAACATTTCTTTCGCCTTTTCTTCCTTATTCCATCCCTTTTTTTGAATCCTTTTGCATGAGCATTAGACTCTGTTGGTAGTGCTGTGCTTACATCACCATCGTTGGTTAGACTCTTTCAGCTTAAACGAAGCTTTGTTACTTGTTTTGTCAATTCTAACACGCCTTTTTGCACCAATGAAAATGTTTCTGGACAATCAGATGCTTCGGTTGCTAAGCTTATCATCATGGGACAAAGTTGTTTATATCTTCGCATGCTTTCTAATCTAGGATTTACTTGAACCTCCTTTCCTCTGATATCATGTATGACACCTCTCCACGCATCTTGTGTCCACCTCTTTATGATATATTGCTCAGGGAGTTTTTTCACATCCCTCACATCATAAACCTTCAAAGCATGACAGCACAATATTCCAACTGTTTCAAATTTTCGACAACTGCATGAAATTAACATATTATTAGGATCAAATTGAACTTTCCATTCACCTTCTTCATCAACCATATTTATAACATAGTTAAACAAATGAGATTCCTCATTTCTATGTTTTATACAAGCAGCTGCAACTAAGTCCCATTGTTCTTGGAACAAGTTAAAGATTGGAGCTGTATAAATCTGAGAAAGTTGTCGGAGCATGGGGGAACTTTGTACAATCAATCGAGGCAATTTTTGCCGTGAGTCAAATTCATGTTTCAACTCATTATACCTCCTATGATCCACAACTCGTTCAAATTGCTTGAAAAATTGATTGATATCCAGATCTGGTCTCGTACAATTCTTTATAGCAGCATTTATACTTTCACTTACTTGTGTACTCCGTACCCCAAGGGTGAATGCCATCTTCATGTGACACCAAGCCCATTTCTCTTTGATATTGTAAATCGAGGTCAACCATGTGTTTTTGTTGACATTATAAGATGAAAGCAATTGACTCCATTCTTCTTCAAATTGTGCCTCTTCTTCATATTGATACATGCACTTCTTAAGATCAGTTAAAAAATGCGATTCACCCTTCATTAAGTTTCCTAGGTGCTTCATGCCATTTTGCATTAAATGCCAAGTGCATAATCCATGCTTTATATCTGGCATTACCTCTCGTATTGCTCGAGCCATGGCTTGATCTTGATCAGTAAAGATAGTTAAAGGCCTTTTATGTTGATGTGCCTCCAAAAATGTCTGCAGTAGCCATTTAAATGACTCTATAGTTTCATCATATAATAACGCCGCACCAAAAATGATCACTCCCTTATAGTGATTGAATCCTGAAAGTAATGCAAGTGGTCTATGATTACGGTTTATACTAAATGTTGTATCCATAGAGACCACATCACCAAAATATGCGTAGTCAAGTAACATTCTTGCATCAACCCAAAAAACATTTGTAATCTGTTCTTCTGCATCCATCTGATAAGCATGATAAAATGAAGGATTTTCTAAATATTGTTCTTGGAAATAATGTAATAGGCATCCAGCTTCTCCATATACCATACTTCTTTGTCTCTTAGTTCTCAGATAATTTTTTACATCCAATTGGGTATATCTAAGATTAGCTCTCCCTCTAGCATGCCTACTCATCAACTCAAAAGCAGATTTTTGTTGAAGTCCTGAATCCTTTGCCAAATCAATCTCATGGGCTTGAATTTCAGTTACTTTACGCTGTGAAGCCAATAAGTGAACCGTTTCTGGAATATGGAGAGGGTGATTATGCTCCTCAATAAAGGCATTGATTCTATATTTCCCATCTACGCGTGCAACAGACATTTTTGCTTTACAATTTGTGCTCGTCTCAGGTCGAGGTTTGGTGGTTAAAAAGTCTCTCTTATCTTGTGTTCACATACCTTCTTTACAACAAACATATCTAGCCAAAATTATGGAGCCATTTTTTCTGCTCTTTGTCTTATTATATTTCCTTGCTCCAAATCCAGTTCTCCCAGCATAAGCAACCCAAAAGTTCCATGATTCTTCTAAATTGTCAAATTCTAACCCTAGTTTAGGAGTCAAATTAGCCTCCATATTTTGGTTCCTAAAAAAAAAAAACTATAAAAATTTCATAACTTACAAGAATCAAACACTTCATTTAATTATTATATCATAATCAGATTATTGTAACACTTTAGTTGAATTTTTTTTAGTTCAAAATAATATTATTGATCATCTTATCATATATATATATATATATTTCTTTCTTTCTTTCAAATAGCTTTTTTTTAAAACTTAAAAAAAAATTTGACACAATGTTTCTTCTATCATCAACAAATAGGAAAAAAAATAATCTCAAATCCAAAACATTCAAATATAATGTGAATGGTTCTTTCTTTCAAATAGCTTTTTTTTAAACTTAAAAAAAATTTGACACAATGTTTCTTCTATCATCAACAAATAGGAAAAAAAATAATCTCAAATCCAAAACATTCAAATATAATGTGAATGGCAATAATAATTATTAAATAAATGGTACACAACCAAAGAACAAAATACTGAAAAAAAATCCTCAAAACATGCCTCCCGAAACGTGCAAACCAAAGCTTCTTTTCCCGCCACTAATGAACAGAACGAGGGAGGAAGAAGCAGCTGACTGAAACATGCTTTTGGTGCCAAAAAATCTAGTTTTATTGGCTTTGGAATGGGCGGCTCAGATGACTCTAATTGGACGGTTTGGATTGACTGCATCTTTGTTAAATGAAACAGTGCGTTCGGCTGATTCGCAGGCGCTGCGCATGCTTCTTATGAGCAGAGGATCGGGACCCCCCATCAGCTACAGACTCTCACTACTCACTGTAAAATTATCAGCACTAGTAAGTGGAGCACTTACGACAAGTGAAGCCTATCATCATTCTTAATGAGACATTCTGAAGTTGTTTCTTGCCAAATTGATTGTGACTTTCAGGTCCACTTCACGAGTCAAGCCTATCGGACTTTACCTACAAAGGGGTGATAGATATAATATGTACTGCTCATTTAAAGAAATCGTTAATTAATTACCTAACCCAAACTCCATACGGTATATTATGTAGTTATATATATAAACTTCTTCCACGTGAATTTTATTTTTGTAAAGCAAGTTAAATTTCAATTAATCACATATTCCTCAATTAAAAATATTAAAATAAAAAGGCAGAGAGAGAGAGAGAGACACTTAACGCCTGAAGACTCGGAATATTTTCATAAAGTCACGAAGTATCCAAAATAAATTTAATATATATATATTTATAGTTAAATTAAATTTTGGGAATGTTCTTAAAACATCCTATAAGATCAAAACATGTATAAAAATATTACATCTAAATTTATCGCTAAATACAAAACTACACATGTTTTTTGACAATTTTTTTATCTTCATAAAAATGACAAATATTTATACAACCAAAATAAAAAAATATATTTATATAGACTTACTACAGCCAGTGAGATGTTAGTGCTTTGATGACATTGTTGATCACTTGGACTCTTAAGTCAAAAGTGATGTGATGAACCTGACCATATATCCAAAATGCTAATTAATTTTGTTTTAGTTAATTTTTTTAATCTTATCGCGAGAGGTGTCCTATTGCAATTTGTATTTCTCTCTGTATGCCTTGACTTGATTTGAAGTTGGAGAAATATAATTTGGTGTGTGTATTCCTCAATGCTCAATACTTGTAGCTTTGATTAGTTTGATATGCTAGACATGGGGAAACTTTGTTCCTTTGTTTTTTTATTCTTACTTTATTGCTTCATGGCCTCCTTGGCTTGGAGTAAGACAAACATCACCATTGACAAATCGGCAATTCTTGCTTTTAAATCTTTTATCACCTTCGATCCATACAATCTCTTAGCTAATTGGTCTGTCTATCCTTCTCCACGCAATTGGGTTAGTGTCACTTGCGATAACCGCCATAGAAGGGTCCATTCCTTGAATCTTGGTGACATGGGTCTCACGGATATTATATCTCCACAACTGGGAAATCTCTCATTTCTTGTTAAACTTGATCTTGGTAACAACAATTTTTATGGTCAAATGCCAATAGAAATAAGGAAGCCAATTATTGTCATTTTCTGAATAACAAAATGTTCAAAAACAAGAAACCTTCTATACTAGTGTGTAATGGTTTAATTAATTGAATTTTCAACAATCAGATCAGTTACTATATACACTAGGCCATTTCTTTATAAATAATTCCTCTTAAATAAATTATCTACCAGTCAAATTTTTTTCAAAAAAAATTATTCTATTGGTCCTTGTAATTTTTCACCAATTGTATTTGGTTCATAAAATTTAAGAACTTTTAATTAAATTAAAAATTTTCAAATGAGCTTTTGTCACCAAACATATTAGTGATATATATGTTGATAATATTAATCTAAATACCTCCCCAAAAGATTGATGTGGCCATACAATTAGTATCATCTTGGCATGCTGACATGGTCCTGTTAGCAGTTGTTTAACTTGAACATATCCATCACATGCTACACCTACACTCACAGTTGACCCTCTCATCTCCATGTTTTCCTTTCTCTTCGTGGATGATATCCCATAACATGACATATTAAGGACTTTGATATTGGACAATAACTTTTTGTGTTTTATGGTGGATTCATGGTTAATGGAGGATAGGGACATACTCATACAATTTTATTAAATATCTATTCCTTCCCTTTAAATCCACCTTCAGGCACAAAGAAAGCCAAAAAAAAAAAGTTGAAAGGAATTGTGAATAAAATGACTTCAAAGTATACCAATAAGAAAATGCACTTCATGAATATGAGTTAGGAATCTTCGTCAGTTTAGTAATGAAGGAATCTAAAGGCTAAGTAAATATTAACAACAAAAAGTGTCATAGTCTGTTATTTTATGAAATGTATATTACTTTTAGAAGAGTCCAATAACAATCTATTATGTGATTTGCTGCCAATTTATTGCCATGGTACGATGCCTATATGTGAGGGAGGATAGAGGAAAATACTGTAGCAGTGCAGACCAGTAGCTTAAGGCCTGCAACTTCAGCTTCATCAATTAAATTAATTATTTGAAGTATATATGAAGATAAGTTAGTAATAGGAATAAGAATTAAAATAGGTAATAAATGAATGAAGGTAAGTTGAGTATAAAATTAAGGCTAATGCCAAGAGTAAGAATTTGTAAAGTAAGTCTTAAACTCCATACCTTGATGTAAATTAATGCAATTTGCAATCCAAATTAAAGCTTGTATATTAGTAAGGATTAATTAAGTAATAAAGTGATTAAATTAATCACATTAAGTGTTGAGTTCAAATTGGGGAATTTTGCAAGTGCGATAATGTTGCCTAAATTGATATTTGGACTTATCATAGGCCAAGTTTACAAATTGACACTACAAGGTGAAATAATCTCAAATTTGAAATTATAGGTGATCAAATAGTACTAGTAGTAATATTAAGAATAGGGATTAAGAGAGGTAGTAAAATAATAAAAACAACCCATGTATCAAATCAGGATAAACATTAGACTAGAAAGTATTTAGTACAATTTAATCAAGCTTAGTGGTGGTTAAGATAAAATTCTAATCTAGTTGAATTAAAAAACTCGATTGAAGCCTAATAACAGAAGCAAATTCCTAAAGTAGGAACTTATTTTCGTGGGATGTTATTTACTGAAAAATAATTGTTGTTTCAGATGTTAGAACTGAATTAGAATCGATATTAGCTATGTAGAAGGAATTAGCCTCTCTTTGGTGAGCCCCACACTGTCTTGCGTGGGCAAGGTTTTTTTTTTCTTTTTGTATAATGATTTTGAAATCTAGTTATAGCTTCATTAAATCCATAGGCAAGATCTTGATAAATTCTATTTTGATGCATTTTCTAGAGTTTTTCCTAAGGCCTATAATCGTTTTTCACCACTTTTAGGCTTAATTACATCTAAAATTGCTTACTTTTGGAATTATTGGTGATTGAATGTGATTAGAGCTTAACTACACATTTCATCCAATATTTGGGACTAAATTGCTAATATTTTATAAAATTGGGCTTTATTTGTAAATTCTCTAATTTTATGGCCAATTTGTAAATATATAAAGCCATAGTGTTATTTTATAGTTAGGATTTGTTTTGTGTGTTTAATTTGTATTTTGTATGATTTGCTTCTTATTTGGTTGTTTCTTTTTTATTTAGTTGTTCCTTCTTTGTTTGTAGGACTTAGATGCAAAGAAATAAGGAAATTAAGCTATGGGAGTGAAAAGATTAAACTCTAGAGGCTAAAGTGCAAGAATATCATATTTTGGATGTTGAAGGTCGCTAGTTATGTTAGTTAATTTGAATTAGTGTATCATGCAAGTGTCTTCAATGTAATATGGTGTGTGGTGCATGTGTCTATGTAACTGAATTAAGTTATTAAGGCATATTAAGCATGTAGAGTTTAAGTAAGAGGGTCTTATTGTGTGAGAGTCAATTGGAATGTACTCCCATTTTTTTCTCCTTATTAATATATAATTTTTTCTCTTCTTCTCTTCTTCCATTCCTTCTCCTTCTTCTCTTTGCTTCTTCTTATAATTGGTATCAAAGCAGCATGATCTTCCATGGCTGACGCTACTCACTTTCAAGCTAACTTATGGGAAACAGAGAAAAGACTAAGAATTGATTGAATTAGAGACTTTCTTTGATGGAGCAGCAAGTGATGAGTTTACAAGAGTTAGTAAGGGGCCTTCCCCTCTAATTCATTGAGGTAATGAGCTAGAACTAAGATAATGGCCAACTAGAGCTTTGTCAAGGGGGTGCAAAGTATTAGGTACCCACCAGATTTACTAAGATGGATTTTCTTACATTTGTGTTAAAGGATATTAATGGCTGGATATCCAAGTGTGAGAGGCTCTTTTTGTTGGATGGGACTTTAGATGATAGCAAGGTAATATTAACGAGTCTAACATTGGATAAGGTTATGTACAAATGGTTCCAAAATATTGAAAAGAGCTACAATGGCAGAATCAACTGGAACAAATTTGTTGAAGTTGTGAAAATTCATTTTGGCCATGTATTTGATGACCCCATGGACGAACTCATGCAATTGAAATAACAAGGGAGCTTGGCTAAATTTCAAGAGGCATTCGATAATTTGATTTGTAAGGTAGAGCTACATAAGCATAGAAATTAAGTTGTTTCTTGGTTGGTCTTAGACTAGAGTTGGCCGTAGGTGTTAAACTGTTTCATCCGACTGCCCTTCTAGATGCTTTTCGATTAGCCAAACTACAAGAATTAGCTATTGGATTATTACAAAAGCACTCATCTGGAGTAACACCATTTACCATCAGAAATGGTGCTATTGTTAATAAAAGGGGAGGCCATTTAGAAGATAAGCAAAAATTGATTGGTAGGGAACTCAAAAAAGGCACAGGCAATATAGTTGGAATAATAGGAGGTAGTGGCAATAGTTAGTAGGGAATCCTGGGAAAACCCTCAATGAGATTTTAATAAATGATGACCTTAGTAGAAGTGAAGGAGCACCATAGCAAGAACTTATGTTATTTTTGTCATGATAAATATTTTCCTAGCCATGAATGTTCTTAAAAGAAGAAGATGCAAATATTTTTTATGGAAGTAAAGGAAGAGAATGAGGAACAAGGGACCCAAGAGGCAGAAATACTACATGAGGATTTACTAGAACCCATAATACCACCTCAGTTCGATCCCATTTTGTCCCTTAATCCTTTACATGGAACAATTGCCTATCTAACCATGAGAATTATTAGGAGATGTGGTAAAAGGAACCTATATATTCTTATTAAGACAAGAAGCACGTATAGTTTTCTAGATGAAAATGTTAGTAATAAAGAAAGTTGGGAAATTAAGGCAATTGAAGTTGTTACTGTCACAATGGCGGATGGTGTCATACTATATATTTCCTACCATTATGTGCGTGTTTGGATGAGCGGTTGAGTTTCCCAAATTACGTTTCAGATAAAGCAACAATTTGTTACTTCTACATACCATAGTTCAGCAAATGTGATTTTCAGCTTTTCCACCGCCATACCAAACACACTCTATATCCTCTTATTTAAGGTAGTTTGTATACATCCATAACAAGAAACCAAGCAAATTATGAGAATAATGCAATATAAATGCATTACATTATGGTTCAAAAATTCCATCTCGTGTTATATGAGCCCTATGATTTCTCAATAATACTCTCTACTTATTTTCCACTTGTACAAGTCATAAATAACTTAAAACATTACACAATCCATGTTTTCAAACTTAAGAATCCCAAATTCCACATTTTCCCTTTGGATAGCATGGTGGCAGATTTCATGCGCAACTTTGAAAAATCATAACTAATTCAAAAAAAATCAAAATTAAACAAAACATAGCTTGTTAGAATCTGGATGTTAACTTTACAGTAAAAATAATTTCCAGCCACAAAAATCTCATCTGGACCACGCTTGACATAAAAAAAGCACAAAGGTCTGGCTGTCCAAAAACATTGATACAGATTACGGATATAAATTTTAGAAATTCATAATTAATACTACAAAATCCAATTCATGCAAACTATACCAATTTGGAAATGCATGGATGTTAGCTAGAGGGGAAAAATAGTTTTAGATCAATCCAAGAGCATTCAGACCTAAAAATTTAATGGAACAATATTGAGGGTCTGAAGGTGGACCTAAAATAGAACAAAAATTTCAAAAATTCATATCTCCCTCTCTAGACATCAAAATGAGGAGCTTCTAGTTGGCACAAGTTACTAGGAAGGTCTAGTTTCTTCTTGTAAAATTTTATAGCAATTGAACATCATTTGCCTCGTGAGTGATAGAGATTCATTTTTGGACTAAATGAATAGTACCAGCAGCAAATTCTAAAAATTCAGCCAATTTCAAAAATTCGCCAAAAATTCCATAGACCTCCAAATAATACCCACTTTAATTTTCCAAAAATCTCTCAACAAGATCTAGATTCATGCTAAATTTCAGACTAAGAAGAGCTCATTTGGATGGAAAGTGGCACACCTCCATAAAATGGTTACTTTTGCTTCATATGAGGTATCAGCTTGGTGCAAATGGCTCCCTTTTGCGTTTGGCACCTCTTGAGCAAGTTTGAAAGCACAAATACCAATTGTAGGAGCTTCCCAAATGGTTCCAAACACCATGCATCCCCATTTGACCATTCTATACCTAAAAATACACTAGTAAACATAGGCTATTCAAGATGCAAAATTCACATTTCTATTGATTTAATGCTAAATAAGGTCTACACAATATCCATACATCATATTACAATAACTCATGGTCTTACATCCCAAAAATAATATGTAAAAACTCACTTTGACATACAATTCCAATTTGAATTACATAACTAACAAAGTATGACATATTAAGTCCCTTGGCTTGCATTCCTTTGGTCTTGAGCACCACCTATACATTTTAAGATGGAAAAGGTAAGGGGAATGACATTTATGGAATCTCAATAGCTCACACACCTATTCACACACACATTCAAGGCATACATACATTAATGGCACAAGTATGCAAGATACTTTAACTATAAATGCACAAATTCATAATTTCATGCCACACTTTTACAACAAGGTTAAGATTGAGCTCTAGGGACTTTTGGTTTTGTTTCACCTTATTTCTAGGACTTTTGGATTTGCCTTACTCTTGGCCTAGAGACTTTTGACTTGGCCTCACCCATTTAAATATTTTTGGCCTAGTCTCACCCATGTCTTGAGAGTTTTGGCATCTTCTTATCCATATTAAGGGACTTTTGGCGTCACCTCACCCTTATGAGCTACTTTCCACAACCACAGTCATTCAAGAAGACACATTGGTGCCAATGCAACATCAAAGTGTCAAATAGCATATTATCAAGTCATAGGAGCATACACAAGCATACAATGATGTACATACACACAAGAATGCAAGGAGAATGAGGTGGAGAGCTACCTTAAGCTTATGCAAGTTCTTCTTTGCTTTACTCCCTTCCTTTCTCAATCTCACAAGAACAATTAGGTGGGTTAGGATCTTCTTGACCTAAGCATCATAAATAGCACACCATTATACACTTGAAGCAAGCCAAGACACCAATTTCATTCTTTGAAACCTACTTAATTCTACAAGTGACATAATGATTCCATAATTGGCCTATTGAAGCAACTTTCACAATTCAAGTTCTAGGCTTCATCTTTTTTTTTTTTCTAGGCCTCTTGACCTCATTCAATGTCTTTGGAGCCTTGACACATTCATTTACATAAGCTTAAACACACGTTGCTTCATAAGGCTCCATTATAGACACCATTATCTCATCTCCCAAACCAAGGCTCTTAATTTTTTTCAAGGGTTCCTTCTAACTTTTCCCATCATATGGAGTCCCAAACTAAGGCTAGAATGAATTCAAACATCCCCTAACCTAATGCTCTTGCCTTGGCTGAACCTATGGACAAGAATAAGGTTCTTGGAGTTTCAAAATTTTTCTTGAAGGGGGAGTCACTTGGGAGGCTTTCTAGAGGTCTTAGGAGCTCAATGGAATACTTAAATGACCTAGGAAATTCATGGAGTAAATCAGATTTCACAAAACTCCCAAGGGCTCAACACTTTCCTAATTCAATTTCCCTTGGTTTTTCTTACAATTGCTTGGCATATTCTATTTCTCCATGGTCTAAAACCCTAGTTCCTCTCTTGTTTTTGGATAGAATTCCCTCCCCTCTCATGGTTCTGGTTTGGACCGAGATACACACATTCAAGGAGTAAAGGAGAAAAGCAACAAATACAAGAAACTACCTTGGATTTCTAGCTCTTTCTAGATGCTTCTTCCCTTGCTTGAGTTCTCCTCTCCAATTTTGAAACTCTCTCCTCTGTTCTGGATCAAAAATAGAACCAATCCATTCAAGAAAACCATAAAAAAAGAGCATGAAAGGAGAAGAGCAAGATTGGAAGAAGAAAGAGCATGAAATTCCTTGGTTTTGCCTACCTTTCTTACCTTGGTTTCTTCCCTTCTTCCTCTTCTCTTGTGCACCTCACACCCTTGAGTCTTTTCTGGTTTTTGGGCAGATTAAAATCATGGAGAAGAGAGGAGAAGAAACGTGAACTTTATGGAAGTTTCAAGAACTAAACTTTTCTCCAAAATTTCTAATTTTGCCTTTTCATCTTGGCATTTTTGTCTTTGCATTGTTTTAGCTCCTTTTCGAGAACCATCTTTTCCATCATAAAATTTAGGTTTCCAATTTAATAAAATGCCTTTGGAATCACTTAAATTGGAGCTAAAACCTTTCTGAGCAAATCTGTCAAAGTTCGGGCTCACCACCATTAGAAAATATACACCAAAGGGGCTTTACCGGTCCCGGGGCTTCCTATGATTTTTAGAGTCTTTGAGAACCCTGGGCAACTCAAAATTTTCATTTAAGAAGCCATCCTGTGATTTTTCCAAAAATTATGTATAATTACGAAAATGCCACTACGTTTCGTTAGTGTTTGTCACAATTTTGTTTCACTGTCCTAGCTCTGTTTTTCTCTTTGTCTAAGCCTAGAATTATTATATTTAAGAGCGTAGGACTCTACCCAAATTTTTTTGGACATTATCTAGCTTATTTCAAGGGACTTGTTCTTATATGGTTCATTTTGCTGTTTTACGGGATTTGCCGTTTGTTACATTTTCCACCCCCTTAAAATAAATTTACCTTAGGGAAATAATTTTAGATACTTCTATGTCATCTCATCTTCAAGCTCCCAAGTTGCCTCCTTAAATGTTAGACCTCTCCAAACTACTTTCATTAGAGGAATGTTCTTGTTTCTTAACTATTTTAGCTTAGTATCCATAATCTTCTCTGGTTTCATTACATAGGAAAGATTTTCTTGCAATTGAATATGCTAATATTTTATAACATGTGAGGGGTCTGGTAAGTACTTTTTCAATTGAGAGATATGAAAAACATTGTAGATTTGGGCTAGGTTAGAAGGTAAGGCTATCTGGTGAGCCACAGGTCCAAATCTTTCAAGGATCTCAAATGGACCAATAAGCCTATGACTGAGCTTCCTTACCCTCATAGACCGACCTACCCCAGTCATTAGAGACATTCGAATGAATACATGGTCTCCAATCTCAAACTCTAACGACCTCCTTCTTCTATCAGCATAACTTTTCTACCTACTCTGGGCTGTAAGGAGTTTCTTTCTAATTAACTCTATCTACTGGGTGGTTTGGTCCACTATCTTAGGCTCTATCAAGCACTTTTCACCTAGCTCAACCCAACATAAAGGGGATCTACATTTTTTCCCATGTAAAGCTTCATAAGGGGCCATTTGAATACTAAAATAGTAACTATTATTATACACAAATTCTGCTAATGGCAGGTACCCATCCCAGTTACCCCTTATCTCTCATACACATGCTCTCAGTATGTCTTCTAGGGTCTAGATGGTCCTCTCAGTCTAACCATCTTTTTAGGGGTGATAAGCAGTACTAAAATGTAACCTGGTCCCTAAGGCATACTGTAATGATCTTTAGAAGTTCGATGTGAATCTGGGGTTTCTATCTGATACTATGCTACTGGGTACTCCATGAAGTTGCACTACCTTTTTTATGTATAACTGGGCTAATTTATCTAACGTATAGATAGCCCTAATAGCTAGGAAGTGTGCAGACTTCGTTAATCTATCTACAATCACCTAGATAACATCGTGTCCAAAGGATATTCTGGGTAACCTCATGATAAAGTTCATGGCAATGCTATCCCATTTCTACTCCGGGACATCTAAGAGTTGCAACAACCCAGCAGGTTTATGATGTTCTATCTTAACCCTCTAACACACTAAACATTTAGCTACATAATCTGTAATATCATTTTTCATTCCTGGCCACCAAAATAATTTCTTCAAGTCTTGGTACATCTTGGTGGCACCTGGGTGGATAGTATATTTACTCTTATGTGTTTCTTCTAAAATTCTTTCCCTCAATTCATTATTACTAGGCACACAAATTCGATTTTTGTATACTATCACACCATCTTCAGATATCCTGAAATATGAGGTCCTACCCTAGGTAATTGCATACTTGATTTGTCTTAGGAACTTATCCTCTCTTTGGGTATCTAATATTTGGGTTCTCAATTCATTCTTAATTTAGGTCTCACTCAAATATAATCTACCCAACACCACCTGGCAAGAGAGGTTCAAATTTTTAAACTTTTCTAGGAGCTCTTGCTCCCTAATCATCATACAGGCTGTGTAAATGGATTTCTTACTCAAGGCATCAGCCACCACATTGGTTTTACCCAAGTGGTATTTTAAGTGTAATCACAACCTTTCAGGAACTCTATCCATTTCCTCTGTCTCATATTGAGTTTCTTCTGATTAAACAGGTATTTCAAACTCTTATGGTCACTATAAATCTTTATGCTTGCACCATACAAATAGTGCCTCCAAATCTTAAGAGTAAAAACTATGGTAAGTAACTCTAGGTCATGTGTGGGATAATTTTCCTTATGAGGCTTCAATTGCCTAGAGGCATATGCCACTACCCTACCTTGCTGCATTAGCACACATCTTAACCCTTTCCTCGAAGCATCACTATACACCACCAATGGTATACTAGGGTCAAGCATAATCAATACAGGGGCAGTGGTCAATCAAAGTTTCAACTCCTAGAAATTTCTCTCACATCTATCATCCCACACAAAGGGTGTATCCTTACGAATCAGCCTCGTAAGTGGCAAGGCTATTTGAGAAAAGTTCTAAATAAATTGTCTATAGTATCTTGCCAAACCCAGAAAACTCTTGACCTTAGTGATAGTCCTAGGTCTATCTTATCGTAACACAGCCTCAACTTTATGAGGATCTACTGCGATCCCATCTCGTGATATCACATGGCCTAAGAATTTCACCTCGGCTAGCCAAAACTCACATTTATTAAGTTTGGCATACAATGTCTTACCTTTCAAAGTCTCTAGGACTAATCTCAGGTGCCTTTCATGTTCCTCAAAAGATTTGGAGTACATTAAGATATCATCAATAAATACCACAACAAACTTATCCAGATATAGTTTGAATACCCTGTTTATGTAATCCATAAATACTGTGGTCGCATTCATCAGTCCGAATGGCATCACATGAAACTTATAATGCCTATATCTAGTTCTGAGGGCTATCTTTAGGGCGTCTTTAGCTCTCACTCTTAGCTAGTGGTACCCAGATCTAAGATCTATCTTAGAGAATACAGATGCCCTAGCTAACTAATCTAGCAGATCATCTATCCTAGGAAGAGGATATTTATTCTTGATGGTAACTTTATTCAATTCTTTATAATCTATACACAGTCTTAAGCTACCATCTTTCTTTTTCACAAATAATACCAGAGCTCTCCAGGGTGAAACACTAGGGCAAATAAATTCTTTTTCTAATAACTCATCCATATACTTTTTCAACTCAACAAGCTTGGTGGGAGCCATCCTGTAAAAAGCCTTAGACACTGGCCCAGACCCACACACTATATCTATGGGAAACTCTATTTCTCTCTCAAGAGTTAGACCACTAAAATCAAAATCCTTAGGGAAAACCTTTGGAAATTCTCTAACTATTGGAATATGCTTTATCCCTTCTTCCACCTTAACTTAAATAGAGAAAAAGACTAGAAACCCCTGACACCCATGCTCTAAGTGTCTCTTAGCTTGGGCAATAGTCATAAAAGATAACTCGGCCCCTATCCTAGGTATGGTCCTACATGAAGGTACAGATATGATTCGGTGTTCATAATCAAGAATAGCATTATTAGTAGTCATTCAGTTCATAACCACGATCAAATCAATGTCATGGGCATACAAATCAAATCAATGGTGGTATAATAGTGGTTAAACTGTATAGTGACATTCAAGCAAGTGTGGAAAGTGATAATATAGCCTTTAATGGGTGTGGTGATAGACAAATCAAATGGTAAAGTACTAATGGCCAAACCCAAATGTCTCAGATATGAATGAGTGATTAGCACCTGAATCAAACATAGCAATCATAGGAAAACCATTCATTATAAGCGTACCTCTAATTAGACTGGGTGACGCACTGGCTTCTTGCTGAGAAAAAGGCAAACACCCTACCCTGGGTCTGTGGCCTGGGAGGGGCTGAATCTATCTGTCACACTCCAAACAAATAGGAGGTGGTCGGCACAGAGAGCAAGATAAGCTCAAATCTATAAGCCTAAAAGATACTACCATAAATGAAAAGGTCTTTCAATAGTATGACACATAGCATCATCCCATTTAGTTTGTCATATTGTTTAATTTCATCAAAATAAGTATCCTTAGTTTTCTTTTTTTTGAAATTTTGGTAGAATTTTCTCTGAATTTTAGACATCCCAAAACTTTTACAAATAGCTAGAACCAGCAACATCAACAAGGGAGAGCTCTGCTCTCCTCCACCAATAAACAAAATATCAAAAAGAATAATAATTTTATAAGAAGGGAAAGGATCCTGTCTATGTCAAGTGGAGCTACATCTAGAGTAATTCACAGTCATCATGTCAAATCCTTTACAACCAAAACAATTTCATACTCACGATTCAAAGATGACTCACTACTACACACCTTTAAACCAAGGATGATGGAGACAGGTCAGATCGAACACCACTATCTGAAAATTTGAAATTTAAAAGAATGAGTTGAAAACTCAGTGAGCGGTTAATGTGTTACAAGAAATAAAATAATTAAGGGCGACCAAGATAAAAACTAACCATTATAATTACTTACGCATGACATAATCCTTACTTAATTAATCATTTTGACATAGAAATCATGCGAAAAAATTAGATTAACTCCCATTGGTGGTGGCTACACCTCGTTGGTAGCTCCTTATCCTATAACAAATGGCTACACCTAACAGGTAGCTCCTTTTCCACTTACTATTTACACATTGCATCACATAATCTTAAGGGTGGCTTCACCTCATTGGCATCTCCTTACCCTATAACGGGTGTCTTCACCTAATGGGAATGGGTAGTTCCTTCTCCGCCTAGACTTACTTTCACTTATCTAGGTACATTTAGGCTACACATCTCAGTTACTATTAGCAGAATCCATCATGAATCCGCATTGAGTAATGAAAGTCAGTAGGGAACCTCAACAAATAAGTTACATATTGCACGCTTATAATGATTAAGATATCACACATTTGTTGAAGTAACTAAATAAGGATTTTGTTAATAATTAAAACCAAATAATTAAGTAAGACGGTAGATGAGTAATCAATTTGTAACTGAATGGTGAAAGAAGTAAATAAGTGAATAACTACTAACATAATAAATAAATAAATGAAATTAATAAAAATTCAATTTAAACCCGCTAGAATAAGCACATCAAAAAAATTTGACTTATAATGAAATAAAATAAAAAAAATTATTTCTAACGAATAGAATTATGGTTAGTTTAAATCTAGGGAATACGTGACTAGTAAAGAACTCATATTATGAAATTGCTGTTGTAATTCTCATTGCACAATATTAAATTTTAATCGGTAAACATAATGATCCATTATCTTTATTCAAATTCCTCATATTGTTGTCAACCTGTGCGACATCTAAGTTTTAATATAATGCCTTGTCAACACAAACAAGAATAATTACCATAATTAAATTAACACATGGAGTTACTCCTCACTTTAACGCATTTCGTCACAATATTCAACCAACATACCTTAATCATGCAATTAAAGACCTACCTCATTGGGGTTTACCCAAATTAATTAGATCGAGATCCAAACCATTTTGCAAAATACTTTCAACCATAAAAAAAAATCCCGTATAACATATTATAACTGTTATCCACTCACCAATGATGCCGAATGTTAAAGATAATACTTATTCCTCTTTGCAAGCCTAACTTCTTTTCCTATCGGTGCTCGCAAAGCTTCCTAGAAACATCATAATTCATGGGATTATATTTCAAGTTCACAAAACAATTCTTAACACTCGCCTAACTCAATAACAGTTAATTAACTAATTAATTGAAATTCCTACTTCCATGCCTTATTCTTTATCCTTATGATAAACCTATGACCTAAGATTTTCTCATTTAGCTACTAATCTATAATTGAACTTAAAACTTACCTCAAGCAACCAAGAATTGAAGATTAGAGTATGGGTAACACAATTGGAAGCTTCCCTTCCGAAAGCCCCAAATTTTAAGAGCTATACATGGCCTACACAAACAGGAGAAGGAGAAGCCACATTCCAATCCTCATTAAAGTTGAGATAAAACGAAATTGAGAGGAGGAAGGCAAGAGTCTAGAAATTAACCAACAAAAATGAAGAAAGATCAAGGTGAAATGGTGGAGGGCCTTACCATAACCGACGACACAACACCACCACCTCCACGGACCACCAGTGGCTGAACGGACGAGAAAGAGCCTTGGGGAGGGTCAGATGATCCTAGCGAGGGGAAAGTAATGGCTGAACAACGGTGAAAATGGAGGATGAGCCACGGACAAAGCTAATGAGCAGAGACCAAATGAAACCCATAGGAAGAACATGAAGACAGAAGAAAGGACGGGAAGAATGAAGAGAAATAAAATAAAATAAAATAAACAGATCTTGTTTTATTTTGTTATTTTGTTATTTTTTTTGGTTTATATATATATATATATAAGTACTGTCGGGTTATTACACTATCTAAGGGTAGTTCCTGGTAATATGCCCCAACTTCCCACACTTGTAGCATGTCACTATAGGCAGTAGTATGGATGGTTGAGTTTGAGGAGGTTGTATTTTCTTCCCTTTCTATGGCCTCTGGTTCCATTGCACTTTGCTTTTCTTTCTACTGATAGGCACTATGTTGGAATCCTCTGTTGGTCTTGGTCTCTTCAGCTCTATGGCCCCTTTCTGACTAGCTAATGTAGCAGCCGGCATGATAGCCCGCAGTTTGTTTTCAATCACCCTGTTAACCTCCATAAAAGTATTAAACTTTCTAATCCACTATGGAGTAACTTTGTCACTGATCAGGGCCCTCAATCCTGCCTCGAATTGCTCGCATCTCCAGGGCTCATATCAAATTTCCAAAGATAAGAAGAATACCAATATAATTCAATGAATTTGGCCATATATTGGTCCACTGTCATCTCCTCAATTTGCTTCAAACTCATGAATTCTATCTCCTTCTGCTTTCTCTTCGAACTAGGAAAATACTTCTCATAGAACTCCACCAAGGGGGTTTCCCAGTTGATTGGAATATTTTTGGTCTACATTAATTTTTTGGGAAGGACTTGATTTCATAACTATGGAGCTATAACAATAATTGTAGTTAATGGGAGTGAAAGGAGTGCATTGTTTGATTATAATTTGGTACAAATGGAAGGCATTATTTGATTATAATTTGGTGTGAATTGAAGGCATTATTTCATTATAATTTGGCTTGAATGGATGGCATTACTTGATTATAATTTGGTGTGAATGATGGGCATTATTATATAATGTGATGGAGTGAATGGATGGTAGTAGAGGGTTACATATAGTTTTATGTAGACACTTCCAACCCTAATTTGACAAATGATTTTAGAGCAAGTAATCCATTTAGTTCACTCATTTTAACTGTAACATAAAAGTTTATTTATGTGCACATTGGCATTGCTATCTTATATTGTTTCAAATTATTTTGTCGTTATAGTTATTTGCTCACTGATTATCACTACTCACCTTTTTAACATTTTATAGGTTTCAAGTGATAACACCAATCCTTGTTTAGTTTAGTGGCAATGGTGGGTAGTAATAAATTGGGATAGCCTGTATTGTTCGCTGGCATAGTTTCGTAATGATTGTAACTCTATTGGTTTGTAATCTAGTTAGCTCCACATAATCCATAGGTAGAATCCCCCACCACATTTTTGGTTATATAGGTGATTGGTTTAAGAGTGAACCTCTCCTAATCATATCACTAACACTTTAACTATTGTAGAAATTTCAGAATGTCCTAAATTTAGGGGACATTTTATTGAAATTTTTGTAGGAAATCAAAATGAGTTATTTATGAAATTAAGAATTTTAAATAAATAAAGTGAGTTCAAGAATGGGGTCCTTTTTTTGTTAGCCTGTTGGCATGATAAGGAGGTAAAATTATAAATTGATTTGTTAGGTTTATGGATGTGAGATTACTTGTGCCAATCACATCTTCGAAATTGGGGTGTGACAAAATTGGTATCAGAGCCTAAATTTCCTTGTGGTTTTTGAAGCAAGTGTTCTTTGATGTTACCTCAATTGTCATTATGAACTCGGGTGTAATCATAATTGAGGCATCATTAGAGGCCTTACAGGATGTTAAATTCTCCTTCTTCCTTTAGCTTGTTCCTTTGCTAGGCATTAGGGAATGGGTTATATTACCTTGGCATAGTCATAGATAGGAATTTTAGGTTTACAAACCTGTTTACCTTGGTCTCCAAGTCATTGATTTATATTGTCCTTGTTATGTGGGATGTTGCTTTATCTTACTTGTAATGTGATTGTGGATACTTTGGTACAAGTGAGCTCTAAGGCTTTTCTATAACTAAAGATATTGTTTGTATATTTGTTTCTCGCAAAAATCATGATTGCTTGCTTTTTTTATTCTATTACCCCTCATTCTTTCGGATGGATTCTTCTAAAAAATTGATTACTTAGGGATGGGTTTGAAATTGGAATAACTTTTCTGGATGTTGTCTATACTTAGTGTTGACTTGATTTTTCTCTCCCCTATCTTGATTTTTATTGTGGAAATAGATGGGAACTAATTTACTTTGATACTTGCACAATCATGCGATGATTTTTGTCTTGCTTGAATGCACCTATTCCATTTGACTCCTTAGTCTATTATTGAATTTTCTTCTAATATGCATAATTGATGAAACACTTACCAATTGAAATGTGATGTTGTGATTTTGAAATTTGTAATGAGTCGTAGGAACTTTTTCCTAATTTATCATTTAGAATACTAGAATTTTATGTCAAGAAAGGATAAAATAAATAGGAAGCTTCTGGAATTCTTAATTTGCATTTGATACTTCTGTTTGCTATTCATTGATGAATGTCTATTTTCAAGACTACAATATCTCCCTCCTTTAGCATCCGTTTGACAATTTTTGCTATTTGTATTAAGATAACTTACTTAAAGAAGACTGTCTAGTCTTTGGTCTAGAATTGCTTGTTGGAGCTTTGGATCTTCAAGACTTGGTGAGAAAAAGACATTTTTCACCCCATACTGTTTTGCAACATTGGTTCAATCAGTGAAAATAAAATTTTAAGAGTTTGTACTCTTATTAATTTGGAGATACATTCTTAGATCATAAAAACAAGATCTTGCCTAATTTTTGCATGAGAGATAGTTTTGTGGGGTCCTAAAGGAGTTTAGCATTGGGAAATTGTTAGTCACTAACTTTGGCAAGGATAACTAGTATGACTGAAATATTATATCCCTTTTTTTGGGGTTGTGGTGCCTAAGGTTTCAAATTGCAGCCCAAGCCATATCCGCATAAAGCTTGTATTTGTAGTGCCCACAACTCCCATTGTAGTAAGCACAATGCAACCACAGCTGCAATTTAAAATCATAGTAGTGCCTATGTATCTATTTTTGATATCTTTCATTATTCCCAAAAGATATGCTTGGTGCCTGTGCAGTTGAAAAGATTGCTGACTAGGATGCTTTAATGAACCTAATATAAAGGAAAAAAAGGGCTCGCAATGATGGAGCAACATTTTTGGGGCACATTAGTCTTGAATGGTCAGAAAATAAGAAGTTAATTGTTATTCTAATGCTTCAATCTTTGGACCATGGGAACACTCAACATTTGGTCATAACATAGACATAAATATGCATACCTAACATGTGTTGTTGGTCATGCTGTCCGTCCAAAATTAGTATGAACAGGTTTCTTGAGTCAAAATTCTTGGTTGCTACTTGCTAGAACTTGAAAGGAAAATTGTACATCAAAATTTGAGTTCAGATATTGAAGACTTTATATTTGATTTTCTTATACTTCATATAAGGAAGTGACGTGTTGGGTAAATCCTTCATGAGAACCCGTGGCTGCTCCATCTATATTTATGGCTATGGTTACTTAAAATTTGATTTGTTGGGGAAGTTGAAGCAATCATGTACGTACTCTATATTTGAATTGCTGGTGACCGAAAAAGGGGGAATTCAAACATCCACCTCTGAATGAATAGTTTTGTCGCTTGAAATAAATTCAATTGAATTACCAACATAACATTCATGGTTCGAATTAACTAATTTTTTTCCCTTGTTGCTATTTAAGATTAAAGAAATAATTAGTGTAATAAGCGATGAAGGTTTTCTACTTTTCAAATTTACTCTTTTCTTTTCTAATCAAAACTTAAGGCGATATGATATAGTTGTAAAGAATTTTCCTTCTTTAAATATGGCGAACAGACCTTCATGGAAATCATCATTGTTATACCTAATGTTAACATCAATTTTTTTAATGTATTTTATTCATAATCATAACTAGTCTTAAATAACACTGTTCCTTTCTGTTTTTTGGCCTCAATAGCTTAGTTATAATGTATCATTCATGTATTGCCTAGATTTTCGCAGCTTGTAGATACCCTTTTGATTATGTCATGTATCACATTGGTTACGTCAGCCGCCATTGGTATTTCTCATTTTTGAGACTATAATAATAAAAAAAAAAAAAAATATGTTGAATACAGGGCTATGCAATATATATATAAACTGTGTGCCTCTAGACAATGTCAAGTTGGGTTTAAAAGAAGTGGGTGCTACCTTATTGTATTTTACAATGTTTTAAATTGTGGACCGCAGTTGTGATGCAACCCACGCTGCATCCGCATCAGACCACCCGCAAGACCCACAATCTTTTTTATACCATTCGCAATTGCAATTGCAATTTAAAATCATAATATTCTGTAAGCATTCTAATGTGGGTACCGCACTTGTGGGTATGTGGATGATTCTAAAACTTAGCCAGTAAGGAATGTGGTTTTGTGACCCACTTTATACCTTTATTACAAATCGTTTGGTTTGTTGTAAAGGCAAGGAAATCTCTTTTCAAATTGTGTGTAATGCCTGTCAAGTTTTTGTAATCATAATTTATTCTTTTTTATTATTATTATTTTTAAGTTGAAGGACAAAAGTTATTTTTTATTTTACTAATTTATTTTTAACATTCTTTTTCTTTATATCATTTTACCAAATGACCCTTTTGGGTAATGGGATGTGTTGTACCAAGTAGCTATATGGAACTTAAAGCTTTCGCCAAAGTACTAGAGAATAAATTTAGTTTTGAAATTGAAGTGATGTTTGACATGGTATAAAATCTCTAAGCGATTTCTAAGCGAATACCATGTCCCCATTTTACAGTTCCATAACAGGGGAAACGAAAATCAAGTAATCCGATATATCAATTGTGAGATAGGAGCAAATACACACACATTGATATATAATTAGAACTACCGAGGTATATCAAGTAATCTGGTATATCAATCGGGACTTATTATTGTGTTTGCGTAATTTTATCCATTTTATCATCTCTTCATAAAAAACATAAAATGAAGAGATAACTAATGAGGTACATGGTTGTGTATGATTAGAGCTATGTATCCAAAAGTTTATAATTAGTCTCGAACATGGTAGCGACCCCTTGATTTATTAATTTTAAAAGAACTTTCATTTGCAGGAAAGATAAAGAAAACTGAAGTCCCAAAACCAAGTCAATTGAATAATTCTGTTTGATATTCAAGCTTTTTCAAATCTCTAAATTGGAATCAACCATAGAAAAAAAAAAAAACTAGAGAATTTGACATCTTTGGGAATTTTCATTAGGCATTGTAATCATTTCATCAAATTTAATAAATATTATTTGTTTAAATAAGTCAGACTAATACAATGACAAATGTATATATGATCTATTACCTAGAAAAAAACTAAAGATCGTAATTCTATTGTATGATGCTCATGATAAACTATGAGGTAATGAATAGCCAATAGCATGTTAGGTACATGCTCTCACCACTTACCCAGAAGAAAATTAAGATGAAATAAGTAAATGGAGCTCTTACAACAAGCATTAGCCAATACATAGCTTTCCCATCATCACTCTTTTTGACAAAATTTCAAGTGGTTTCTTGCCAAACTAATTATGATTTTCAAGTTTACTCAAGTCAAGCATCCTGGACTTGACCTAAAAAGGAGGGGTAGATATAATATGTCTCACGCCACAACGTTTACAGAAATTTTTAACTTAACCTGGAACCCATATAATCATATTCATAAGTTAAAAAAATTTAAATGAATTAGTCTTCACTTCTTTAAAAAATATTTAAATTACACAATCTTTCCTCTATTTCAAAAAATATACAATTTCTTCTCCTAACCTGACATCATTAAGTAAACCCCCCTTGGGTACTTTTGTGCCTTAATGACTTCCAAAGTTTTTCTCTATGTTAAAACATCGCATAGTTGCTATGATTTTTTTTCCCCAACTAAAATAACACAGGAGTGGCATGTGCGTTCATAAAATGACATTATTAGGCAACCCTTAACTACTTTTGTGCATTAATGACAATTCCTATGTTTTTCTTTCATTTCGGGTTGGTGCTTCAGTAGATTATATGGTTTAACCAAACATGAAATGAGCAAGCAGAGGAAAATGTTGAGAAATGAAAACTTTTTTAAAAAAATTATTAGTAATTTTTTCTATTTACAATGTAATTAATTAATTAATTATTTTTTATGTTGAGGCAGTACTATTAAAAATAATCCAATATGTAATGATTGATTATCATTTATTTTGTTTATATGTTCAAATGAATTGAAACTTAATAATAAGCTTTAGGTGGACTCAAACCCTCCCTTCTTTCCTTCTTCTAACTCTGCCAATTGCATCTTACCAATGAACTACAAATCCTGCTCTTGGACTATAAAATCTTTCGTCTATTTTGTGTTAAGCTTTCAAAACAAATATTAGCTGATTCGACTTATTGTCAAAAGTTTTAATGATATAAAATCTTCCTTCCTGTGTAGACACGTCATTTGCTGGATTCTCCACGCATGGAGTGTGCGCAGTAGCAGTACTGTATACCCATTTCCATGTTATGAAATGATGAATTAGCCAATATGTGCCTCCCCCATCATCACTGTTTATGAGACAATTTATCATGGTTTCTTGAGAAACTAATTCTGATTTTCAGGTCTATTCTGCAAGTCAAGTCTATCGGACTTGACCTGCAAAAGAGCGATGATGTGTGAGCAGTAGTTTTTTAAAATGTTCACATGTGTAGCGAGGAAAAAGCAAGATTTCTTTGACCAGTTTAGAAAGAATCTCATACTAGTTTAATTAATGTGTAACCATTAGCTACTAATGGTTGTAAATTAAATTATATAGATAAATATATACCCATGTATTTTATAGATGGTAAAGCATTTTTATATACCCTTGTATTTTGTAGATGGTAAAATATTTTTATCTCCATAAAACTGTAAATGTCGAGTAATATAAAAAAAGAAAAATTATAATAAAAGACTAAAAAAATAAAAAAAAATTATTTTTAAAGACCTGTTATCACTTATTTTAAAATGATTATTATTGAATTTAGTAATAAATCATTGAATTTACTGATAAAGGTCTTTAAGAATAATTTTTTTTATTTTTTGGTTCGTAAACATAATTTTTGTCATTAAAAATGTAGAATTGGATGAACTTACGTGCCAGTGACATCACTACGTGTAAATTCAATGAATGCACGCCAACGCCATTTTAAATGTCTGGACCTATTTCAGATTCATGTATTTGATACAATGGCAATTTTCTTTCGTGGATGCATGTTATATATACTCCGCTTTGCCTCATCTGATGTTTACTGTTTATTTAGGCTTAATGGAAGATATTTTGGTTAAAAATTTTAAAATTAGACTAAAATATAAGATAATTTTTTATTTCAAAGAAATTTGTATATATTTTAAAAATTGAGAGGAAGTCATCTAATTTTAACAAAACTCAAAAAGATCTATGTAATTTGTTTTATTAATTAAGTTTTCCTTATTTAAATATTCTTGATTCCTTGAAAAATAGATGCCTTTGAGAGATACCAAGATTTTTTGGGTCCTGTGTAACTACATTTTGATTTTGAGATATCTTTTAAATTAGTATCATATAAATTATTTATTTTTGTTATATATGAAGGTTATATAGAGAGTACCCACAAAAATAAATTATAATTAAAAATATAAATTTTCTTTGTTAAATTATAGATTCTTCTCGAAAAAGATATAGCAAATTTGAAACGTGAAAGGATGTGTATATAGTTTTTCTAAATTCATAAGAGATTGATATAATTTAATTTTTGGATAAAATTTAGATGTAGTTTTTAAAATAGTTATTATTGTTTAATAAATTATAATATGTAAATATTTCTTTTTTCTTACAATGTATTACTATTTGTTAATAACTTTCAAAAATTTCTTACACATATTAGGTTTTTGTTACCTAATTATGTTTTGCCTTTCATTTTTTCTCTTATGAAAAAATAAAAACAAAAGAGCAAGTTCTATCGTTCCTTTTTTTTTTTTTCCTTAAATCTTAGCATGAGTGACCTGCAATTTAGCATTGTCTACCTATGCAATGAACTGCAACTTTTTTTTGGGGGCAAAAGCATAATCTTCTTCAGTGGACAACTTTTATAGCTGCTTGTGACTATAATAAATGTGCTTTGGAAAAATTATATTTTAAGATTAAAAGTTAACAGTATTTATTGTAGAGAATTTTAAATTTTAAAATTATTTTAAAAGTTTAAAAGACAAAAAAATTTAATTGTGAAGAAAAATTACATTTCATATTATAAAATTTATAAACCTTTTTACTACCACCAAGTTTTCTTTTCGTTCTTATTTATTATTATTCAAGAAATAACTACTTATAGTTAAAATTTTTAAATTTTTAGGCCTATAAAAATTTAAAAATTTAAGATCCTTTACAATAAATAAATATTCTTAACTTATAATTTTAAAGTATAATTTCTCCCCGAAGAAAAATGTATCCCTGGCCTCGGGTAACCTCCTCTCACCGTAAACTCTAGTTAAACAAAATTTTAAAGTAAATGGAGCACTTACAACAAGTCAAGCTTACCAAGCTTTACCTGAAGTTTTTGTTTTCCCATCATCTTTCTTAATGAGATATTCTAAAGTTGCTTCTTGCCAAATTGAATATGACTTTCAGGTCCACTTCATAAGTCAAGCCTGCTAGACTTTACCTACAAAGGGGTGATAGAAATTGTTAATTAAGTAACCCAAACTCCATACATTTATTATGTAGCTATATATAAACTTTTTCCACCTGAATTTTATTTTAGTAGAGCAAGTTAAATTTCAATTAACCACAAATTTATCAATTAAAAATATAAAAATGAAAAGGTAGAAAAGGAGACACTCAACGTCCGAAGACTTTGGATATTTTTATAAAAGCACAAAATATCCAAAACAAATTTGATATCTATGTAGTTAAATTAAATTTTGAGAATTTTCAACAAATATCTTATAACATCAAAACATATATAAAAAAAATATCACATCTAAATTTATCGATAATTACAAAACCACAAATACATTTTTTGGCAATTTGTTTTATCTCCGTAAAAATGACAAATATTTATACAATCAAAATAAAAAATATCTATATAATTTTATCATAGTTCAATATAGTCTTCAAAATTTCAAAAATTCATAAATATATTTGTGTGTGTGTGCACACATGCATATTCCAAACACTCACATATCTTAGCATTTCTAATTAAATTCATAAACAAGTCTTGAAAAATCTTTATAAGTAATTAAATTTTAGCCAATTAAAATTTATCGCTTCATAAGTATAAAGTTGATAATAAAATGTTTTTACTTTACAAGAATTTGATTCATTTTATTGTCTACAAATAAAAAATAAATTGAAGAGTTATTGAAACATATCTATGTTTTAAAGCAAGATGATCACGCTAGGCCCTGTAAGTTTTTACCATGATTTTAAATTACTGTTATTGTAATTGCGAAATTGTAAGAAAAAAAAATATAGAAAACATTACTACAATTAATTAAATACTACAATTGCTTTCTAGAAATGATAATGAATAACCAATAGCACCCATTAGCTACAGACTCTCACTACTCGCCGGAAAATTATCAACACAAGAAAGTGGAGCCCTTACAACTAGTCAAGCCTACCAGACTTTAACTGAAGCTTTTGTTTCCTATCATCATTCTTAATGACACATTCTGAAGTTGTTTCTTGCCAAATTGATGGTGACTTTCAGATCCATTTCACGAGTCAAGCCTGCCAGACTTTACCTACAAAGGGGTGATATATATAATATGTCCTGCACATATTTAAAGAAGTCGTTGATTAATTACCTAACCCAAACTCCATACAGTTCATTATGTAGTTATATATAAACTTCTTCCACCTAAGCTTTATTTTTGTAGAGCAAGTCAAATTTCAATTAATCAGATATTCATCAATTAAAAATATTAAAATAAAAAAGATAAAAAGAGAGACACTTAACGTCTAAATACTCTGGATATTTTCATAAAGTCACGAAGTATCCAAAATAAATTTGATATCTATATATGTAGTTAAACTAAACTTTGAGAATGTTCTAAAAACATCTTATAAGATGAAAACTTGTATAAAAATATCACATCTAAATTGATCGATAATTATGAAACCACTAATATATTTTCTGGCAACTTCTTTTATCTCCATAAAAATGACAAATATTTATACAACCAAAATTAAAAATATTTATATAGTCTTGCTATAGTTAGTGAGGTGCTATTGCTTTGATATGAACCTGACCATGTACCCAAAATGCCAATTAATTTTTTTTAGTTATTTTTTTATTTCATCAGAAATAGATGTCCTATTGCAATTTGGCATTGTCTCCGCATGCTTTGACTTGATTTGAAGTTGAAGAAATATAATATGGTTTGTCTACTCCTCAATGCTCAACACTTGCAGCTTTGATTAGTCTAATATGCTGGACATGGGAAAACTTTGTTCCTTTGTCTTTGTGTTCTTGCTTCATTGCTTCATGGCCTCCTTAGCTTGGAGTAAGAGAAACATCACCACTGACAAATCTGCACTTCTTGCTTTTAAATCTTTTATCACCTTGGATCCATACAGTCTCTTAAGTAATTGGTCTGTCTCTTCTTCTCCATGCAATTGGATTGGTGTCACTTGCAATACCCGCCATGGAAGGGTCTATTCCTTGAATCTTGAAGACATGGGTCTCACAGGCATCATATCTCCACAACTGGGAAATCTCTCATTCCTTCTTGAACTTGATCTTGGTAACAACAATTTTCATGGTCAAATGCCACAAGAGTTAGTTCAATTGCATAGATTGAAACTACTCAATTTGAGCTACAACGAATTTGATGGAGAAGTTCCAACATGGATAGGGAATTTATCTACACTTCAACACCTAAGTCTTCGCAATAATAGTTTTAGTGGATTTATTCCATTATCTATATCCAACCTATTAAGATTGGAGACCTTAGATTTGAGAGCTAATTTCATTGGGGGGACCATTCCACGTGAGATTGGAAGATTGAAGTACTTAACAATTTTAGGACTGGGAGTTAACAAGCTTTCAGGAATCATACCCCAGACAATCTCCAACTTATCTGCACTTGAATTATTGAGTTTGTCTCATAACACTTTATCAGGTATGTTTTGGATGATTTGTGATTCATCTCTATTAGGTTGGTATGATAGAATCAATTAGGGATGATTGAAAAGCCTATTGGATTGCATTTCTTTTTCTCCTACTTTGCATTTTTTGGATTTCTCGCACATTTTCTATTCATGTTTACCCAAGTCTTGTTATTTTTGTCTTTTAAATGAGTTATCCATAATTCACTAAATAGCATATTAAAAATTTAAAGTCATCTCTTTGAAAACCAGTACCTTTTGACCAATTTTTACTTGTCTATGTCGATGGGTACAATGCAATCACCCCTTAGGCCTATGGAATAAGGATTTATTAGTTGTTTATTTCAAACTTCATTCATACATATATTATTTTATTTTCAAGAACATATTAGCTCATGATACATGAAATTAAATTAAATGTTAATGAAAAGTTGTGACTGACTTATATTTGACCTTAGCATAAATTTTGAGGGATATATTATGATAACTAAGGCTAATGAAATGTTTTCCATGGTTGTTTTTCAATATTTGAAGGAGGCATTTCAAAAGAGATTGGTGATCTTCCACAATTGAGGATAATGTATCTTTCAGATAATCACCTTTCTGGCTCGATACCATTGACAATATTTAATAACTCAGAGCTACAACAAATTTCTCTTTCTTCTAATCATTTTATTGGTGTTCTCCCATCAAATATATGTCATGGGCTTCCAAAACTTGAATTACTTTATCTAAATCAAAATGACTTGTCTGGCAAAATACCATCTATTTGGCATCAATGCAAAGAATTGATCGATTTAGAACTATCCGATAATGGATTCAATAGAGGATACATACCAAGTGACATTGGAAATTTGACTAGCCTCCAATTCTTATATCTTGTCGACAACAACTTGGAAGGTATGAGTTTTAATTATATCCACCATATATTAATTGTTTATCTTAAATTATATGTTGATCATAAGATTTCTTCTTGTGTTTGATAGGTCATTAAGTTGTAGTACAAATTTAGTAGTTCTCTTTGTATAAATAATAATTTAAATGGATTACTTTTAAAGACATGAAACATAATGTTTTTTGGTCAAAACAAGTAATTCAAGGGTCAATTAGCTTTGGAATTAAATTGTTTAATAAGAAAGTAAATACAAATAAAATAATATGACATAAAGAACAATAGCAATGAGGCAAATATGAATTAATCACAAGAAAAGTAGACAACTTGCAAGAAAGTTTCTAAACCGAATCATAGTTTGCATATGCTCTAGATGCTTTGTGATGCAAATAGAGTTGCTCATATTTTTGCTCATTTTGGAAAGGCTATTACTAAGCAGTGAGTACATTGGATTAATGAGACGATGTGATTTCTTAAGATGTTCTTTAACCTCTAAGCCTATGTATTCTCCTCAAGGCTACCTCCTTATATATGTGTTCTCCACAAAAGCACAAACACTTCTAAGCCAAAACAACTTCTACAACTCCAAAGAGGATTTTCTCTCACTACAAAGAGATCTTAGACCTTTCTAAAAAATAAAATAAAATAAAATAAAAAAATTGACCCTCACATAGGATGATATTTTTAGTTGAAAGAAGTCATTTTGTCTAACTAAATATGAGTTCTCTTAAACAATAGGTATATAGAGTGAAGATCATATATCTCAAAGAAAGAGATCTAAATATTTGGCTTAAGAAAATAGGTGTTTCTCTTTGTAAATAATGAATCAAGAATGATTTAAATGTTGGCTCAATCAAAAAACTAATAAACAGGCGGTGAATTAGGTTATTTCCAAAGTTGTGATGCTTTCATGCCAAAAAAAAAATTCACACAAATCTGAATTAGCCTTGGATTAGATTGCTTAGTAGAAGAAAGTGAATATGAATAATCTATATATGAAATATAGAGGCCTAAAGGTAAGGCAAATGACAATTAACCTTAAGAAAAGGAGACAACTGTTATAATTCTGGGACTCTAATTCAAAACTTTCACAAATAAATTTTGTAGTAGTGTGAATATGCTTTGGATGCCATGTGATGCAAACAAAGTTGCAAACATTTTAAGCCATTTAGGAAAAGCAATTTACTAAGCAATATTTGCTTGTGTTTATGTGCATGGGTATGTTTGTAGTTACATGTGTATGTCTATATATATATATATGTACGTACTTGCACATATATGTATGTTTCTATATACATACTCTCACATATACATGTGTGTTCATATGTATGTATGTGTGTGTAATCGCATGTGTATGTTTATGTTTGCATACTCACATATGGGTGCACGTATTTGTGTATTCGTGTTATGTATTTTTATTTTTATATGTACTTATACATGTATGTGTCTGTGTCTATGTGTGTGTGAGAGAGAGATAGTAAGTTGATAATAGCCAGTTAATTAAGAAAAAGAAAAAATAATTTCCATTCTTTTTAAAAAAATTTCTTAAAAAAGTGAAAGAATCTTGGATCATTGGTTAAAGATGGAATCAATTAATATGATTTCATAGCACCTCCATAATACCTCCAACTCTCTCATAGAAATATATCTTTATTCTCTCTATCATAGTTACACACTATTTTTCTTTTAATAGATATTAAGTAGGGAATTAATTAATATAATTTCATAAAGTTTTCTTCTTTCATTCTATAATTTTATCTTATTTTTGCTCTTTCAAAGACACCAATATCAATTTAAAGTTAAAGAGCAATGCCAGAGCTTTGTAACTATTAGCTCACTTTAATATTAAATATCAATTATATTGTTGCTCACTTTAAATTTTAAACAGGTGAAATTCCATCATCTCTCTTCAACATTTCTTCTTTAAGAGAACTTGATCTAGCTGGAAACAATCTACATGGTAGTCTCCCAATATTAATTGGCAATTACATGTTGCTCGAAATATTATCACTAAATTACAACTCCTTTACAGGTATGCTCAATATACCTATCTATTAATTAGTTATTTTAAAATATGTAATTTTATGCTTTAGCAAAATTTCATTTATTATTTATGTAAATGTGTGGGTGAAAAGCAATGTTGTGCGAGATTTAAAAGTCATATGTAAGATCAAAAATAAAGGTAGAGATATATGTAGAACAAGATTTACCTTTAACTCATAATTTAAATGTAACTTGATATACTAGTCACAAATCACACTATCTATAACTATATATATATAAACATGTATTTTAAGACAACTATAGCATTTCGTATAATCTAGTAAGCATTGTTGCTATATCTAACTTAACCAACCAATCCTCCCTTGAAAGAATCCTTAAGAAATTAGTCTATTATATTGATGCTAATTTTCTTGAATCTACTCTTAAAATTTTTCTCAAATTCTAGGGATTTCATAAAATGCTACACTTTTCTAACTATGCCTATTGTCTCAAGTTAGTTTTAAGGGCCGTATTGCAATACCAAGGCCATACTACAATGCCAAGGCCTAATTTATATCCAAAATCAAGTATCTAGACAAGTTTTAACATCTTGAGCACCTACTCAACACAAGCCATTGCAATACCACTTAAAAGGGTTCTGCGGCTAGAGAATACCATATTATAGTTTATCAAAGGATAGAAAATCTAAATAGTGAAACTTAATCACTCAATTACTTAGTTGGCATGATGTTGAGATGTTAGATAACTCAACAGGGTGCTTGAGGCTTCAACTGATAGGCTATATTATCTAATTCAAACAATCAAAATAGCTGAACAAAAATACTTACTTTAAGTGGTCACCCATTGAGAGTCAAATTGTTGCCACCTTAATTTAATCATAACACAAAGGAATCTCTTGCTAACTAAATTGTTGTGCAAATATAATGACAACCATCCTTAGCTAGTAGAGTAATGCAAAAAGCAAACTAGATGTATATCAAATCCCATCACGTGCCTGCTAATCAATTCAAATAGATTAACAAAGTCAGTTATAATAAAGAAAGCACATGAGAGGGGATTATAAGTAATTCCTATCAATAATGATCCTTGAGGACCTACACCTTTTGAATTTAAAACACGATTTATCTCACTTTTTATATCCTAGCTGATTTGAAATGGCAAGTCAAGGAACAAGAACTAAGAAGAAGTTATGAGGTCACACTAATAACAATGCCATATTGGAGTAGACCATTGTGATTACTGACTATGAGCTTGAACTTGTTGAGACATCCCATTAGTAGCAACATGCAACATTTAGCCTGAAATCAAGAAATTTAGGGTAAACAATTTCAACACCCATAGCTATAGAGAATACTAGTCGTGTTGCAGGGTTCGTGTTTACCATGAACATCTTACAATAAGGTTTTGAGACCGAAAGAATTGTACTAAAATAAAAATATGGATGTTAAAATGACTTCTCATGATAATTTTTTAAGCTTAAGAAAATTTTTTAAATTAGTTAAGTGTTATTCTCTATCCAAAGATAATTTTTTAGTATTATTGGGCATTATTTCTTAAGTTTTCTTTCTATGTTCTTATTTTACCTTTCTTAAACTTGTCCAATTTTTTTTTTATTTCTTTGAACTCAATTATTATTCTACATTGTCTCCAAAGTTCCTAATTAAAAATACTTTAATGTCTTAAATAAAAATAAAAATTCTAGTGCACTTAATATCTTCTAAAAAAATAAATTTTTCTTAACCTATAACAACTTAGAACTTTTAAGAAAAGTTGCACAATACTTCTTTCGCAAAATGCATGATAAGAAAAAAATATTTAGTCCAAAAGTATTTAATCCATCCTACTACTTGGAAAATTAAAGAACTTATACTAAAATCTAGGCTTAATAAGCATTTATGGCATGGATAATTATTAGTTTATGCATACACACACAGGGCACATGTTCACTCATATACCAGATTTATAAGGACATAATTCTTCTATAAGTTGTTCGCAAGATTAGATATAATATTAGATTGACTTGAGTTGTTATTTATGTTGTCATATCCCAAGTCTAGAGGGATGACCAACATGGAATATGAGATTAATCCTACATTTGTTAACCAACAGAACTACTAAACTTATAATTTTTGAATTATTAGACTTAACATGGAGTACATCCAATTAGAGAACACATATCAATTGGGGCATCAATTCTATAATTTAAAACCTTCCATTACTTAAGCAAATCATTTTTTAATTCTTTTATACAAATTTTGGCAAAATAGCCCCTTAAAAGTAAGACATTTCAAATTTTCTACAACTTAAATAATAACAATACAATAAGTAAAGCTTCACTCCTAATTAGTAGCAATTAGTCTAACCTAAACTAGGGTGAGGATCCTATATATAGGTTTTGTGGAATTATGACTAGATTACAAAATTATTCGTACAAAAATTTTGGAAAATAACATTCTCACATAAATCATCACAAGGCTTACCTAAAAGTATTGCCAAACCTCATTACACTGTGAAAGAAAACTCTAGCTTATTCTCAATATCTAAAATACCAAATGTTCAACAAGAAAATAAAATCCTAAAGTTAAGTAAATAAAAATAAATAAATTTGAATAGAAAAATAGTTAAGTGAATGGATAATAGATGAATTCTAATATTCAAATTTAAACCACATGCTAAAACTTAGGAACCTTGAAACCTACAACCATATTTTTCAATATAATAGATGGATTCTAATGTTTAAAAATAAACCACATGCTAAAATTTTTCTTATTATATAATCAAAATCCAATTAGAAAAGCAATATTAAGATATATGTATTCAAGAAAAACACTTTACAAAATTTTCAAAACATGATTTTGTAAAACCCTTTTTGTTGGAAGGACTTCCCTCAGAATAGGATAGTCACAGTGGGCATCCAGTCTGTAATATCTTATCTTCCTTGCCTTCAATTATATCACAAAGGCTTAATCTTACATACGCACATGGAAATCATATCTTTAACATTGGTTTTTTTTTTCGATATTAGAAGCCAAAACACTTGATGTTAAGCTCAATAACCATTTAAGCTTCCTTAATGTAATTTCCATCCATAACATACTCATTTATATCAAAAAGATTATAATTCATCACACACATCTTGGATCTTGGACCATATTTCACCATATCAGAATTTTGCTCTCAGGTTATGTAACATCCAGAAAAAGAAAAGAAAAGAAAAGAGAAAAGAAAAGGGGAAGAAAAGAAAAGCTGAAAATTTTCGAAGGCTGAAAATTTTCTAAGTCTGCTAGCTACAGCTTAGCTATAGCGAATGTACCTATTCGCTATAGCGAGAAATGGGCTAGCTATAGCGAGAGAGCCTTCTCGCTATAGCGAAAATGCTTCTAGCTATAGCGAGTGCGGGCATCCCATACAAAATCCAGGGAGTAGCTCGCCGTAGCGAGAGCTATAGCGAAGGCAGAGGTCTGGGACTTACACGAGCTCGCCGTAGCGAGGGTTATGGCTCGCTATAGCGAGGGTGAGTCCGGAAAAGCGTAAAAGGAGAGATTTTGACTTTTTAAAAGCTTCCAAACTTTCCTTTCTCTTAGAACCGACCTAAGCTTTGACCAAGGAGAGAGAAAAGAGCTGTGGAGAGAGAGAGAGACCTAGAGAAGCAAGGAGATCAAGCAAAGAGGTGAGTAATCTTGAGATTTCCCTAGCTTTTCTCCTTAGCATGTTGTTCTCCTCCTTTTGCTTTCTCTTTCTATGGTTTTAGAAGTTAATATGGGTTAGGTTCAGAAGAGGGAAGTAGGAAAACTACTCTAGAAGGAGGGTAGAACTCATATATCTTCATTTCTTCTTCCTTGCTTTCTTCTTTGAGGGCTTGAAAGAGGAAGGAGAGTGAGTAGAGTTCTAGAGAGAGAATCCCTAGCTTCTTACATGAGTAGTGAGGGTTTACTTCGATGAAGAGCCCCTTTAGCTTTATGAGTACTTAATTGAGTTATGAGAGAATGATTTGGTGCTCTTTGTTATGCCTAGGCTCAAAGAAAGCAACTCCACCTAGTTGTGAGTGTGAAATCAAGAAGGGAGAAAAGGAATTGAAAGGGAAGACTTGTGTTATCCGATAAGGTAGCTCTCTACTCTTTTCTTGTTGCATTCATGGATGTGTAATAGTCATTGTATGTTGGTGTATGTGCTTGTATGATGAGATATGCCATTTGATATTGCCTTGATGCATTGGTACCAATATGCTTATGATATGGATTGTGAAAGTTGCTCGGGTGAGGTGGTGCCGAAAGTCTCTTGAGACGGGTGAGGTGGAGCCAAAAGTCTCTAAACCAAGGGTGAGGACGATCCAAAAGTCCCAAAGCTCAGGTGAGGCTAGACCGAAAGTCCCTAGAGCCTATTCTTGGCATTGACATGATATTCATGGCATGAAACACATATGTTGTGTTGTTGTGACTTGTGTGCATGCTTGACTAGTTTATATGCCTTGATTGCATCTTGAATGAGTATGAGCTATTGAGATTCCCTCGAATCTCACCCCCTTCCCCTCCCATCTTAATATTCAGGTGGAGCTCAAGGAGAGTCAAGTACACCTCATGGAGCCTAGTGAGCATATTTAGGGAAATGTATAGTTTCTTTTGGTTCTTTTGATGTATAAGGTGCCAAAATGAATATGCACCTATTATTTTTTAGTTGTAAATGTGGGAGCACATGTAAATATATGTATAGATGATGTATGAATTGTGGAAAGAGCCAAAATAATGAGAATGTAGAAATTGGCCCTTTTGTGGCTTATATGAAATGATGCATTTTGTCCCGTAGCATAGTGAGTTTGAGTTGTGTATGGATATGGATCACTTGAATAATTCATATATGCTATGTTTGTACTATCAAACTTGCCCAAAAGAGATTAGAGCATGTGGGAGGTCATCTAGACCCATTTTGAATCACATGGGGTGCCAAAACTGCCAATTGGGTGAGCTCCGTCAAAGTATGACCGGATGAGCTCTTCTTGATATGGAATTTGGCATGCCTCTAGAGTTCATTGAGAGCTTCTTGAGAAGCTAAAGTGGATAATTTTTGGAGGTCCAGAGAATATTTGGTGAATTATTGAAATTGGGGAATTTTGATGGTTTGGTCATGGTACTGTGCATTAAGTCCGAAAATGGAACCATGTCATTCATAGACCAAATGGTATCCAATTGTCATGAAATTTTATGAGCATAAACTAGATATCCACAGTGACCTATACCAATTGGAAGCACCTTAATTGGATGTCTGTAGAGATAGAAACGACTTGCTGAAGTTCTGTATCAGCATCAGGGAAGTTTCTGACCTTCGTTACTGTTCCATCGATTTTCGAGGTCCAAGAGCTCCTGAACTGATATGGACTTATTTTTATCCTCTAGTTAACATCGGTAGATTTCCAAATTGGTATAGTTTGTCCAGGTTGGATTTTTGTGGAATTAATTACGAATTTTTAAAGTTCATGACAGTAAACTGCACCTGTATCAGGGACAGCCGGGCCTCTGTGTCTCTTTCGATGTCAAAGATGGTCTAAAAGTTGAGATTGTAGTTGGGAGTTATTTTTAGAATTTAACATCCCAAGCTTTCCAGAGAGCTATTATTTGCTTGATTTTCGTTTTTCTAGAATTAGTTATGATTTTCCAAAGTTGGAGCCAGAAATTTGACTTATGGGCTCATTTGTGAAATTGCATTTTCTTGGTTTTTGGCTTCATATCTGTGGTTTGTGAGTTGTTTGAGGCTATGTACAAGTTGTATAAATGGTGTTTGAGTAGAGAGGGTGAATGATGGGTTCACGGGACCCACGGGGCAAAATGTGACCGGTTAAACCCCGACTTAAAGTAGTAAAATACCACGGTTTCGGTTATTTTCATGGGAAATCATATGGAATCAAGCCTATAGGAAGATAAATTGGAGTTATGTCTTTATAGTGTTATAGGTTGCAGGGCCAATTTTTTGATATGAATTTTGGAAATTCATAACTAATTCTAAAAAAATTGAAATCATGCATGCTATAGCTTTCTAGAAAGCTCTAGATGTTAAATAATGACAAAAAATAGTTCCACATCAAGACAACAACATTTAACCTATGAACATCAATAGAATAGTAACTTGGGTCATGCTTTTAGATTAATACAAGTACTAAGATTCAAAAATTCGTAACTCTCTCTATACTGATCTAAATTGAGTGTTCTCAGTAGATATGGAAAGCTAGTTTATGCTTGCAAAATTTCATGAGCATTGGACTTCATTTAACCTACTAGTGGCATAGGAATGCAAACTAACCATATGAACAGTACCCTTAATAGTTTCTGTATAATTTGACTAACTTTAAAAAATTATAATAAATTCTCTAGAGCTCCAAAATAAATGCTTTTTAGCTCTGTGAAAAGCTTTAGATGAATCCTATTTATTTGCCAAATTTCATGTAAAAACTCATCTATTTGTTTAGATTTTGGTTTAGCTCAAGAAAATGGTCAATTTGAAGTCTATAAAGAGATAAAAAGGAACCAAATGGTCTTCAACTCAATCCATAACCATTTGAGCATGACCAAAAGCATAAACATAGCTAATGAGAGCATTTCAAATGGTCCCAATCATCGTGCATCTCAAAACCATCATTCAAGTGGCTAATATACACATATCCATCATAGAACTATAGTGTCAAAATCTCATATATTCATTCATTTGGCTTTAAAAATGATATATATGCTATAGTTTCATACATCTAAACATGTTCAAGTATTAACATTACAAGTACATCATATCTTTACAAACTTTGACATCAAAATACATAAAATTCCTATTCTAGTCTCAAAGTTCTACTCTTCAAAGTACATGGCCTCTATTTTTTGCTCCACTTGGCTCACCTAGACATGGTTAGGCATATGTGGGGGAAGAGTGAGATTCGAAGAATCCCAATAGCTCTTTACCTTTTCAAATTTACATAAAGGATGCATATATATGTCAAAGAATGCATGCATGCCATAAACATTTCTCATGAACATACATAAATCAATTTCCTTGTCATATAAACTCATACATGTCCAATATAGGCTTTCAAGGGCATTGGTCTAGCCTCACCCAAATTCCTTAGGACTTTTGGATTTGCCTCACCCACTTTTAAGGGGCTTTTGACTTAGCCTCACTCTTCTTGAGATTTTTGGCTTCGTCTCACTTATTCCTAAGGACTTTTGGCTTACCTATACACATTGAAGTCACATTGCATTTATAAACACATTTAAAAAGTATAATGGTACTATAACATATAATCAATGGCTAGAAACACATCTTATAATTCAAACATACACACAAACATTCAAAGACAAGTAAACATTCAAGAAATGTATGTAAGAAATGTTAAAGAGCTACCTTGAAGCAAGAAAACAAGATTTTCTCTTTAATTATTTCTTCCCTTTTTTGGCCAAACACATGTAACTAGGTGGGGCTTGATTCTCTTAGCTTAGATATATCATATGAGACATAATTACATTATTGGAACAAGCTCTAGCCTTATACAAACTCTATGTATGCCTACTTTCTCATATGACTCCATTATGTTTCCATATAAGGCATAGTGAAATAACTCTTGTAATTCATGATCTTTTGTGATACCTTACTTCTCTAGCCTTCCCATTCCATTTCATAACTTAGTTAAATGCATTTAGGCACATTAATGGAGGGAAATTGTGTAACGCAGGGTCCCATTAATTCATTTTATGCTTTATGGACCTTATAAACTCATGGATATCATTTTGTATATATAATATACCTCTTCATATATTAAAAACATGGTCACATGGGCTATCTCAACATATCTCATGCAACTTGGAACACATTTGCAAGAAATCATATCCTTTATATATAGATAATTGTGTAATAAAGGAGCCATATATATAATTCAAGTCTTTGGGGGCCCGTTGAACTTATCATTATGGCTTTCCATCTATAACATATCCATTCAAGTCATATACATCTCAATTCATCTCATATGCCACAGATTTGGAACCATTTATCACAATTTCAAGGAGGAAGTTTTGAATTTCAGTGGTAGCTTTCTGCCATAAATTTTAGAAAATCATAATTAATTCTAAAAAAATCAAAATTAAGTAAACAGTAGCTTTCTAGAAATCCCTAAATATCTAATATGGGCTAAAAATCTTTCTAGACCATGAAAACATCATCTGGACCATGTATAACAATAGAATAGTACCAAAGGTCTAGCTACCCAGGTTTGTTGTCACAAGTTTCTGATGTAAACTTCAAAAATTCATAATTAATTCTTGAAAAATCAAAAGCCAAAAAAACATACCATTTTGGAAAGCTCTAGATGTCGAATTTTGAATAAAAATAGTTTGAGATTAAGAAAATGGCATCTAGCTCATGAAAATTGATGGAACAATACTAGAGGTCTATTTGGATTACTGGTACTGACTACTAATTTCAAAAATTCAGATCTCCCTCAATATAAATCCAAATGAGGTGCTCTCAAGTGCTATAGAAAGCTTATCATTCCTAATTTATGTTTGTAAGATTTCATGAGCATTGGATATCATTTGGTTCTCAAATGGTATAGGAGGAGAAATTGACCATATGAATAGTGTACATACCAAATCTAATTTTTTTTTTTTCAACTTTGGAAATTCATAATTTATTCTCTAGAGCTCTAAATAATATGATTCTTGACTCAAAAAAAGCTCTTGATGGTACCTATATTCCTGCCAAATTTCATGGGAAAATTCATCCATTTGGTTAGTTTTGAGTATAAAGTGCAAAAGTGGCATTTTTAGATGTCAAAAAGGGTCAAAATAATGCCATATGCTCTCCTACTCCAACCACAACCAATTGGGCATGTGTGAATGGTTAAAATCATCATATAAAGGCTGCCCAAGTGTTCCAAACCCTCATGCATCTTAATTTCACCATGCCACTCACATTTATACACAAACACATACTAGCACAAGAGAGGCAAATTCTCACATTTCCATACATTTGGCTTCAAAATTCATACATACATCACACACACACACACACACACACACATATTCAAACTTGGTCAAATCATTACATCTCATATACTCCATATGAATACATTTCTTGACATCAGTATGTTCTTAAAACAACTAGTTAGCTACTTCCTTATCAAAGTATCATGCTCTAAGGCATTTGGTCTCCTTTCCTTGGCTTTCTTGGCTCACCTAGACATGAATAAACATATAGAGGGAGAAGAGTGAGATTTAAAGAATCCCAATAGCTCTTAATCCTTTCAAACATACATAATAGATGCATTTACAAGTTAAAGAATGCATGCATGGCTTTCAAGCTACTAGTGAACATATACATAGCATTTTCCATGTTTAAGAAACTCCTACATAATACACATAAGCTCTCAAGGACATTGGTTAAGGCTCACCCATTTTTCTTGAGACTTTTGGATTTGTCTCACCTATTTTCAAAGGACTTTTGACTAAGCCTTACTTTTCTTGAGACTTTTGGCTTTGTCTCACCCAATTTTAGAGACTTTTGGCTCATTCTTACTTTTGTTAAGTGACTTTTGGCATCACCATACCTATTCAAGCTAAAATACATTTATAAAACACATTTCAAGAATATCATGGTACCATGGCACCATGGCATATAGGAAATAGCTAGGAATATTTCAAATGGAATAAACATACATACACACATCCAAAAGACAAGAAAACACCTAAGAATGCATGAGAGAAAGGTTAGAGAGCTACTTGGAGCAAATGCACACACTTTTCTCTTAGGATTCTTCTCCCTCTTCTCGGCCAAGCCTTGCAACTAGGTGGCCCTTGGTTCTCTTGGCCTAGACACATCAAAAGAGACATAAATCACTCATGGAAATAAGCTTTGGCATCATACACACTCTATGTGATGCTACTTTGTTCTATGGCTCCATTATGATTCCATACAAGACCTTATGAAGTAGCTATAAGAATTCATGATCTTGGCTCTCATTTCTCATTCATTTTAGGTCTCTTGACTCCTTTAGACTCCTTGGAGTCATCACACATTCATTTTAAGGAGCCTAACTATAAGTTACCTCCTAATGTCTCATTATGAAACCTATACCTCCATCTTACATTCCAAGGCTTCTAAATTTTTTTCCAAGGCTTCCTTTGATATTCTTCCATCATATTTAGTCCCATTCTAAGCTTGGAACAAATTAAAACTCTTCCTAGGTGGCCAGACTTGCTTAGACTGAGACACGACTATGATTTGGCACCCATAGAGTTTTGTTACTTTCCCTTGTGGGAATAGCTCATATAAATATTTCTAGAGGTATAATGGACTCATACCATGTCTTACATAAGCTAAAATATCTCTAGGAAAAATCAGAATTTAACATTTCTTCCAAAACCCCAAGATTCTCCAACTTGAATTTCTTGCTTCTCTTCTTGATTCCAATGGACTAATCTTAATTCCCACACTCCTAAACACTTGTTCCTTTCTTGCTAAGGTCAGAGTTTATCTCCTCCTAGATGGGCGAGGTCTAACCTAAAAATCATCCAAGAGAGAACAACAAAGAGGAAGCAAGACAAGCCATAATTCTTACCTTACTTGCTAGCTTTCTTAAGATGTTTACTATGCTTCCAAGAGCTCTTCCAACTTCTTTCTTTCCCTTACTGATTCAGCCATCAAACATATCCAAATAAACCATCAAAACCATAGAAGAAGAGAGAAGGAGTGGAAGAAGTTTAGTGAAGAAGAAGGAGTGAAAAAGTGTGTATTTTCTTACCTTTTCAAGGCTTCTTCTTCTTCCTTTTGCTCCTCTTCTTGTGCGCCCTCTAGGTCAGAGTTTGGTTCTGTTTCAATGTGCGAGAGAGTGGGTTAGAGTGCTTGAATAGATTGGGACGTTTTAAGAAGCATAAGGGTTCATTTTTGCAACTTTTCCACTTTTCATGTTAGTCCTTAAATCATGGTTTCTCCATTTGGCCTCATTTCAACTCCTTTTTAAAATCTATCTTTTCGCTCATAAAATTTGGTTCCTCTAACTTGTAAAATGCCTTTGAAATCACTCAAATTGGGTTTGAAACTATTTCAAACTATTCAGTCAAACTTTCAGTTAAAATAACTCATTAAAAGGGTTTTAATTGTTCTAGGGATTCCCATGATTTTTAGGGCCTCTAAGAACCTTAGAAAACTCAAAAAATTTTTATTTAAAAAACCCTCCTATGAGTTTTTTAAAATTTTCAAAAATTACAAAAATACCTCAACTTGTTTTCACAAATTTTCTTAACTTTTCTGGCAAGGGTTTCTAAGCATCTTAAATCTTGTATCCTCATTTTTCATTATTTAGAATTTTCTCCTAATTTTATTTGGCCTCAAATCATTCTATTCGGGAGACTTCTTTTTATATCTGGTGAGTTTCGTGCCTTTATGTAGATACCAGATGTTACATCTTGGCTTTAATTTCTCATTGATTCTAAGTCTCTTGACTCTATTTAGACTCCATAAAGCTATCACAATTACAATTTAAGGAGCTTAGGCTTAAGTTACTTTTTTATGTCTTAAAATGAAGCCCATACCTTCATCTCACAAACCATGGTTCTTAAATTCATTCCAATACTTCCTTTAATGTTCATTAATTATATATGGTCTCTTTTTAGCCTTAGAAATAATTAAAACTCTCCCTAGGTGCTTGGACATACTTAGGCCAAGACATGAGCAAGCTTGAGGACCTATGGACTTTTATTTATTTTGTTTAGGGAGTTAGTGCATGGGAGGCTTCCTAGATGTTTTGAGAACTTATACACACTCTTAGACAACCTAAATTACCATTGGAAAGTCTCATATTGGCCATGTGCAACCAAATCCCTAGATTCTACAACTTGAATTCTAATGTTTCTTATTCAATTCTAATTGCATATTCTTAATTCCCACACTCTAGAACCTTTTTTTCTTACTTGGTTTGATCAGAACTCAATCCCTATTTGGTGGTCTATAGTTGGCCGAAACTCCCCCTGGGAAGAACAGGAAAAAGAAAGTAAGAAAAGCTATGGTTCTTATCTTATTTCAAGCCTTGTTTGAGTGGCTTTCCTTTACTTCTAACTTCTCCTTCAATTCCTTTCTTCTTCTTACTGAACCAACCATGAAATATCTTCAAATCAATCACCAAAATCATAGGAAAAGAGAGGAGATAGAGGATAAGAACATTAGTTAAGGAGAAGATATGAAAAAGCATGGAAATCTTACACTTTTTACCTTGAATCTTCTTCCTCTTACTTCCTTGCTTGGTGTGCCACTCAAGACTCTCTTAGAATCTATTTAGATAAGAAGCAAGTCGGTGGTAAAGGCTGGAGTAGAAGAGGACGTGTTTTAAGAAGTCAAAAGGTCCACTTTTACAAATTTTCAAATTTGCAATCTAGTCCCTCTTCTTGCTTCTTTTCCTTTTGACTCATTTTAACTCCTTTTTTAGAACCAAATTTAGGTTCTCTAACTCATAAAATGCCTTTAGTTTCACCCAAATTAGATTTGAAACTAATCCAAAGTATTCGATTAAACTTTCAATCAATCAACAATTGAAATAGCTCATTGAAGGGGTTTTAACGATTCTAAGGATTCCTATGATTTTTAAGGTCTCTGAGAACCTAAAAAAACTTAAATTTTCCATATAAAAATCCCTCATGTGAGTTTTCCAAATTTTTTTTGAAACTACAAAAATGCCACTGCATATTTTTACAATTTTTCGTAGTTTTTCTGGCTCGAGTTTCCAGGAATCTCAAGTTTTATATCCTTATTTTTAGAGGTATAGTTTATCCCTTTAGTGTTATTTAGCCTCTAATCATTCAATTTAAAGAACTTTCTTTTGTATTCTCCTTAGTATGAGGCTTTTAGAACAACTGGGCATTACATAGTCCATATAGGTAAGTAACCAATATGTCATAGGCACTCAACTGTGTGAATAAAAGCATGTTTGGTATATCGTGGAGAACCTGATAGTATAAACTAATACAATACATTATAGATTTATCATTTTGTTTGGTGCAAGTAATGCATTGTATAAGCTTATACATCATACCTCTCTTATACATCAAATTAATGTATAACCTAATCATGCATTGAAAGGGTAGGATTAGACTTGATTAGGGTTTCATGTATAAAGCCTTTTTAATACTTTCCTATTTTAACCCCTCACCCATGGGGATATTTATTAGCTAGGTTAGTTTGGGTTTTAGTTTAACTTGATATGGTTGAATATGGGTTGGGTATTAGAGTAGTTTAATGTTTGGCCCAAATTTGCATCAAACTTCTTTTTTCTAGGTCTCATGCCTGGGTATAGCTGGGTTTAATTAATACTAATTGGGATTAGGTTACTTGGGGCCATTTTTAAATTTTTGGTAAAAATTATAAAATGACTCTAAAATTTTTTTTATATAAGTCCCTATGAAATAATTTTTGGTAAAAATTATAAAATGATATTAAAAAAAATAAAATTTTCATATAAGTTCCTATAAAATTACATTTTACCAATAATTTTTTTATATAAATCCTTATAAAATAAATTTTTTTAAAAAAATTAATAGCGGTTAAGATTGGTTACGCAAAAACTAATTTAATATTAGACTCGGTCTAATCAGTTTACTTTAAGGCTGGGTTAGATTGGTTTTTTAATTAGCTAAGCCACTTTTTTTTTCTTAATGTTTGGTAAAAATTATAAATTAACTTCTAAAAAATAAAAACTTTATATACATTTTTATAAAATTATATTTTACCTTTTAAAAAATAAAATTTTCATATAAGTTCTTATAAAATAAATATTTTTTAAAAAAAAATTTATATGATTAGGTCAGGCTAGTTGAAATTGAATAACATGACTAACTTGACGTAGTTTGGCCAAATTACTTGTTTAGTTATTCTACTCGATGTAAGCAAACAAGATCAGATTGCGTAGATCATCAGGTTGTGATGCATTATATACAATTCTATTTATCATTACTTTCTCTCTAAAAATTAATATAATACAATAAATTTAAAATAAATATAGTGTATATTATAAGTAAAGGGTATTTTTGCCAAAAGGGTTGCTTTTTATCCTATCCAATGTTATATAATGCATCACCAAATAAAAATGATAGTATTATCTTATATGATATATTATCTTAAACAGTACTAAACACTGCATAGTTTTAAAATTTTATTAGGCCTTATCCTATCAAGCCTTATCAATATACATCATACCAAATGGGCCATAAATAACAAATTTATCATGGGTCCTTTGCTCATGTAAATAGCATCCCTTTATGTCAATGTGTGATGGCCATCACATGGGGTTAACATCTCTTACACCCCCTGCTAGCTGGGTTACTGGCTAAGGCATACCAAGGGCTAATAGAATTATTGTTAATAACCAATATTGTATAGTAGTCCTTCTATAAAACATTTTAATCATGTATAAAATCATAATAGTTCAAGTCATCAATAAATATTTTCTCAAGTGACCAACATCAATGTCTATAAGCATTTTTGATATCTTTCATGTTAATATCATACATGTATTAATGACTTAAAATTCAAGATAATGCAACTTTATAGAAAATATTTCCTTAGTTGAACATGAATATACATAATTTCAATAGATCATGAAGCTCAATAGTTTACAAAATATAAAGATGCAAGAATAAAAAACATGCAATGAGAATGCATGCAGTAAGATGCATGTTATTTACTCACTATGCATCCAACATAGCCATGGTACTTCCTACCATTTTTTCCTAAAATCCTTCAAGATGAAAGTGTTCTCATAGTTCCCTACACTTAAACCTTGGTACTTAAACTTCTAACTTTGATCACTTTAATCCATAATTATTTATAAATGAAAGGAATAAAGCCATAAGAGATTCTTAAGCAAAATCAACTTTGGCAACGATGTCAAGTAACTTAACACATTCTATAGGCATATTAAACTGAAACCTGGATAAAATAAAATAAAATATTTCTTATATTTAAGTATTGTTAAAATTAAAAGGATTATCTTTTCCTTCCTAAAGCTTGGATAAAACAATTCTTGTTGACCCATAATGAGAGCATTAGAATCCAATTAGGATTTATTGTATCTAGCTTTATTTTTCAAATTGAACTTATACTGATCAAGTAAGTTCCCTTTCATGAATCAAGACCTATTTCACATGCAAACCAATATTAATTTAATTTGACTTACACATGATGACAAATTTCAAAAGCAACATGAATTTGCCTTTCATATTACTAAGGCTGCAAAACACCTGTTATCCTAATACCTTAAGTCCCTTTAGCAATTAATGTTAGATCATGTTTAAGATACAATGACAAGCTTAGCCTAAGATTTGAGTTCAATTAAGTTAACAAGACCTAAAATTCTACTTTTGTAAATACACTATAGAACAAGTTAAACTAGCACTTCTTAATTTCTTCCTAATACAACAAGTAAGCTAATCCAACATGAAGCCTTATTCTTGCTCTTCACTAATTCTAATTTAATGGTTCCAATTTTATTTTTTTCAACTCTATTTGCTCACTAAATGGTCTAACTTTAGCATCCACCCTAATCCTAATTCATGTGTGTTCCTATTTTAAATTCTAAGGCATTAAGTGAGCTTAACTAGCTAACAATTCATCAAATCCCAAATTATAGAACACACTATAAGACTCTATTAAAGCATCCACCTAGAACTCCTCTTGAACTTGATTGATAAGATAACCATGGAAAAAGGGGCAGCTGCTTACCAATATTAGTGATTTTTAATTTTCCTTTTAATTTATACTTTAATTCTTGAAGGTCTTTTATAAATTTCTACCTTTCCATTAACAAAATACAATCATTCTATGAATCAACTCCTTTATTAATTTAGTACTCTACCCGTGCTTTACTTAGACCAATCTCTTCTTCATCACCAAAAACTCTCAATTGTGTACACTTTCAAGTTTGATAAAAAGGTCGATAAAATGGAAATTACTTCAAACCAACATAAAGGAGCTAGAGAAGGGAAAGAATTTAACAATACTTGGCAAAATGGAGTGCTCAAGACTTACCAATCAAGCCAACTTAATAGCTGTAATACACACTATAATACCTTAAGTTCATACACTCCATGTAACATCATAAATTCTAGCTCATCCCATGCCTTTCAATGACTTAATAATATGGAGGATGTAGGTTTCTCATAGAAAAGCAAGGGAAAATAATGAATATTTTTGCGTTGTGTCATATCTAGAAATTCATTTCGGTGTCACGTGGACTGTGTGAGCTCATACTATGCCTCCTCATACTTAATTGCATTATTACAACTCATTTGTATTATAAAAACTTGCCTACAACTCATGGAAACTGAATTGGGAGGTGGAAAATGAAGTTTCATTCTAGGCCAGCATTGGCCTCCTTTTTGGGCAAATTTTGAAAAATCATAATTAAATCTAGAAAAATTAAAAATATGCAATCGTGGTCATTCTGGAAAGCTTAGGATGTCTACTTCATGAAAAAATATATGTGCAAGTCATAACATCCCACACATAGAGCGTTTGACACGTGAAATAGTCCGGAGGTCGGATTGGGTCTTGATGCTGTCATAATTTACTGATAAGAAATTCAAAATTGTCCAATTAATTCCAAAAAAATCTAATCCATGTAAAATGATACAATTTGGAAAGCTATGGATGTCAACTAGAGAGAAAAAATATTCTAGATTAGTTCATCAAGCACAGATCTCAGAATTCGGTGGAACAGTACTTCTGGTCGGGTAAGGCTACTTATACTAGACAGAAAATTCAAAAATTCATATTTTTCTCTCTAGACCTCCAAATGAGATGCTTCTAGTTGGCACATGTCACTATGATTGCCTAGTTTTTTGTATAAAATTTCATAGCAATTGGACATCATTTGAATCTTAAATGACAGAAAATAATTTTGGACTAATTGAATAGTGTAGCAGACCAAATTCATAAAATTTTCCAATTTCAAAAAATCATCAAATATTCTGTAGACCCCCAAAAATTATGATCTTTAGCTTCTCAGAAACCTCTTACTGAGACCTAATTCCATGTCAAATTTCAGATCAAGACTAATTCATTTGGCTAAAAAATGACATAGGGTTCCATAATGGTCAAATTTGGCTCCATATGGGGTACCAAACTTGCCAAATGGTCTTCCCTTGGTGTTGGCACCTTTTGGGCAAGTCTAAAAGCATATTTAAGACTTGTGTGAGCTGCCCAAATGGTCCCAAACCTCATGCATCTCATTTTGGCCATTCAACCCTCACTTATACACACATTTATCAAATTTTAAATTCTCATTCTATAGCCTTACATACTCAAATCAGGGGCTAGTGGTCATATATCATAATCATACATCTAAACATCACATAATAGTGTATTTACACATGTCTCAATGTTTATAGTACATATACAACCTCATATACATGATGAACCATCATTATAGTTCCAAAATCAACAAAACAAGACACAAGGTTGTCAATCTCTCTTCCTCATCGTTGTTGGCTCCCTTCACCATAATTGCTTAGTCCACCTAGCATGTTAGATCATTGGAGAGGAGAGAATGAGATTCAAAGAATCCTAATAGCTTATCTCCCATTCAATCACACATAATATGTACAAAGCAAGCTTTTCAAATGCATGTATGGAAAAATAGAAGTCATGGACATTTTCAAAGCAACCTTGGCATATGCATCAATCATATAAGACATTCAAGAGTTCCCCAAGTGTTTGGATTGGCCTCACACTTCTCCTCATGGATTTTGGACTTGCTTCACCAATTCTTGAAGAGCTTTGGACTCAACCATACTTTTGGGAGCCCACTTTGCTTTTGGGAGACTCTTTGCTTTGTCTCAACCAAGCTCAAAAGTTCTTGGCCCATCCTCACCAAAGGGAAGAGTTCTTGGCCTTTCCACACTTAAGCAAACTCATACAAACATCATGGACTCATTTAAAGCATAACATGGCATCAAGGATCATGACATATAAAGGTATGCTAGCATACTTTTCTTAGCTTGAAAATACACATACACATATTCTAAAACAAGCTAAACACACATCCATGCAAGAGAGAAGGTGGAGAGAGCTACTTGCACAAATCTACACACTTTTCTCCTTAGATTTCCCTCCTTTGCCTCGACTATACACCCACAATTTGGTGGAGATGGTTTCTCTTGGCCTAGACATCATTTAAGAGAGCTAATTAGGTTCATGAAACATATTCTAAAGCTATACAATTTGCTTAAGTCCTAAATTACTCTATAGGCTTCATTATGGTCCATAATGGTACCTAATGAAACAACACTCCTCAAATAACTTCTAGGCCTCATTCTTTCCTCTCAATTATGATTCTTGACTCCTTTTAAGCCTCTTGGAGCTACCACACCATTAAAACAAAGGGCCTAGTACCATGTTGCTTCTTTAGGTCATAATATGGAACCTATGACCCTAATTCACTTTCCTTGAGTTAGCCTCCTCTTATATTCATTCACCATATATGACTCGAAAATGGCCTTAGAAAAATTTGAAACTCTCCCTAGCTAGGTGAACTTGCTTAGGCTGAGACTATGGGTGCATTGGCCTTCCATGGAGTTCTCTTTATTTTCTTGAAGGAGGAAGCATGTGGGGAGCCTCTTAGGGATCTTAGGAGCATGTTTTAACATTCAATTAAGCCTAAAAATATTCATATAAAATCAGATTTGTAAGGGAGCATTTGGATCCCTAATGATTCTATCTTGTTTCCTAATACTCCTTTCTTGATCTATTAGTTCATTTTTAATCCTTGCCACCTAAAACCCCTAATCCCTCCATGAATTAGGCTAAAAAAAGCCACTAAGAATTGGACTCATGGTGCCCAAATTCTTGCAAGATGAAGGGGGAGGGAGAAACTACTAAAGAATGAAAGTTTTACCTTGTTTTCTTGCTTTTCTTTGCTTGCTCTTTGCCTTCTTTGGCCTCCTTACTTGTTTTTCGAAATTTCCCCTCTGTTCTCCTTTCAAAACAGCCCTCAAAACTTTAGAAAAATCATGGAGAAGAAGAGGGAAAAAGAGGAGAAGAGATTGGTAGAGAGAAAGCATGAAAAACAAGCAAATTTCCATACCTAAAGACTTGAATTTTTTCTTCTTCTTCTCTTCCTTTGGTGTGCCACTTTCAAATCTGTTTCAGACCAGAAAAACATCGGTGGAGAAGAAGGAGAAGGGCTGGACGTGATTTTAAAAGAAAAAGGGTAAAGTCAACTTTTTTTAACTTTTCATTTTAGTCCTTAATCCATGATTTGTCCGTTTAGTCTCATTTCAACTCCTTTTCAAAATTCATCTTTTCCATCATATTCCTTAGGTTCTTAATCATAATAATTTCATTTGGAATCTCTCAAAAAGAATCTGAAACCATTTCGAACTATTTGGTCAAAGTTTCGGTCAACTAACGGTTGAAATCACTTACCGGAGGGGTTTCAACTATTTTAGAGGTTCCCATGGTATTCGAGGCCTCTGAGAACCTTGTAAAGATTAAATTTTTAATTTAAAAAGCCCTTATATGAGATTTCAAAATTTTTCAAAAATTACAAAAATGCCCTTACTTTCTTCGACAAATTTTCTGAGCTTTTCTGGCTCTGATTTTTGGGCATCTCAAACCTCAAATCCTCATTTTCTAATATTTAAAATTTTATCATAATTTTAGTTGTCCCCAATTCCTTCTATTTCGAGGACTTCCTTTTATATTTAGCTCATTTCTGACGTTTACGGAGAAACCGAACATCGTGTTTCTCACGTTTCGCGTTTCTTACGTTTATGGAGAGACCGGATGTTATACCCCACACATAACATTCAAAGCATTTCATACTCATTTAAGTGGAATTTGCACACTTTGGCAACAAAATTAAGGCTTATGGACCCTGAATTTGTTTCAATTTTGCTCACGTGAGTCATTTAAATTTGTCTCAACGCATTTTCATCTATGAAATACTCATACATATTAGAAATAGCACAATTGGAGGCTTACAACCCAGATTGAGAACCATGGAATACAAAAACTTAAAGTTGCTCTTGGGTTTGCTATAACAACTTTCTAGCAGGAACTTTGAAAAATCATAATTAATTCTAAAAAAATTGAAATCAAGGAAATAATAGCTTTTAGGAAAGCCTTGAATGTCAAATAAAGGCTAAAAATCATTCCAAACCATGAAAACATCAACTAGACCATGAAAAATAATAAAACAATATCAAAGGTCCAGTTGCTGAGTCTGTTATCACAAGTTTCTGATATAAATTTTGAAAATTCATAAGTAATTTCAAAAAATTCAAAATCAAGCAAACCATAACATTTTAGAAAGCTCTAGATGTTAACTAATGACTAAAAATAATTCCAAACCAATGCAATGGTAACCCATGAAAATTGATAGAATAGTACCAAAGGTCAAACTATGTTACTAGTACTATCATATAACTTCAAAAATTTGGTTCTCCTTCTACAGAGCTCCAAATGAGGTGATCTTGGTGGCTATGGAAAGCTTATGATGTCTAGTTTATACTTGTATACTTTCATGAGTATTAGACTTTATTTGACCTATATGTGATACAAAAACAAAAATTGACCATATGAATAGTATAATACTATTTCTACATAATTTAGCCAACTTTGAAAAATCATAATAAATTCTATAGAGATCTAAATTAAGAGCTTTTTAGCTCTATGAAAAGATTTAGTTGAGCTCTATAAGTGTGCCAAATTTTATTCTAAGGCTAGTCCATTTGGTTAGTTTGTGGTTTAGCTTAAAATTTGGTCACTATTTAGGGTCATAAGGGATTCTTAAGGCACCATTTCACTTTCTTAATATTCCCTAGCCACTTGAGCATGTCTCATAGCACCAACATAGCCTAGGGAAGTGTCCCAAATGGTCCAATCATCATGGAACTCATACTCATCTTGCCACTCCCATTCATACACATGTAAACTATGGCACATAGGTGGCAAAAATCCACAATTACATACATTTGGCTTCAAGGTAGGTAAATACATCATAATTACATGCATTCAAACTTGCTCAAATGGTTATGCCTCATACATATCATATGAATATAACTCTTGACATCAATATGCTATAAAATTGCTTATTTTTCTACTCCTTTGTCAAAGTCTCATGCTCCAAGGCATTTGACCTCCTTTCTTTGGTCTTCTTGGCTCACCTAGACCTAATTAGGCATATGGAGGGGAAGAGTGAGATTCAAAGAATCTCAATAATTCTTTATCTTTTCAAACATACATAATGGATGCTAAAACACATCAAAGAATGCATGTATGGCATTTAGGCTACTATTGAACATACATAAAGCATTTTCATGGTCATAAAAGCTTATACATATCATACATAGGTTCTCAAGGGCATTAGTCTAACCTCACCCATTTTCTTTGAGAATTTTAGATTTGCTTCACCCATTTTTAAAGGACTTTTAACTAAGCCTCACTCTTCTTAAGACTTTTGGCTTTGTCTCACTCCATCCTAGGGACTTTTAGCTTATCATCACCCTTGGTAAGGGACTTTCGGCATCACCAAACCCATTAGGCCAAAACATATTCATAAAGCACATTTCAAAAACATCATCGTACCATAACATGTAGGCAATAGCTAGAAACATTTCTCATGGCATAAACATATATACAAGCACTCAAAGATAAGCAAACATCCAAGGCATGCATGAAAGAAAGGTTAAAGAGCTACCTTGGAGTCGATGCCACACACTTTTTCCTTGAATTTGTCTTCCCCTTTTTGGCCAAGCTCATGGAATTGGATCGCACTTGATTCTCTTGGCCTACACATATTAAATGGGACATGATTCAATCATTGGAAAAATCTTTGGCTTTCTACAAACTCTATAGAGGCTTACTTTCTCATATAGCTATGTTATGGTTCCATACAAGATACAATGAAGCAACTATTGGAATTCATGATCTTGGCTCCATTTTCTCCTTCAATCTAAGTCTCTTGACTCCATTTAGACACCTTGGAGGCATCACAAATTCATTCTAAGGAGCCTAGCTATAAGTTGATTCTTTATGTCTCATTATGGAGCCTACACCTCCATCTCACAATCCATGCTTTCTAAATTTTTTTCAAGACTTCCTTTAATGTTCTTCTATTATATCTAGTCCCATTCTTGTAATACCATAATACTTTTAGTCTTACTTTTGCCTTAGTGGGCTTTATACATGTTGCATTAAGAAAATTGAGTGAAACAATGCAAATAAATACATTGCGTAAGGCTTTAAAATCTTTTCTTTTATACTCTGTATACCCCGTGACTACTCAAACATCCTTCTCTACTCATAATCCATCTATACAAGTTATAAGTATCATAAAACATCTCATGCAACTCAAATTTGGAGCCCCACACATTAGAAAATGCATATTCAATTTTGGGTCCAGATTTCAATTTTCTAGGGCAAACTTTGGAAATTCATAATTAAATCTATAAAAATCAAAATCTAACAAATCATAGCTTTCTGGAAAGCCCTGCATGTTAACTTTATATAAAAAATATTCTCAAGCCATGAAAATGTTATTTGGACCATGATTGACAATAAAGAAGCATCACAAGTCTGGCTATCTTGGAATTCTAATATAGCTTACTAATATGGATTTCAAAACTTTATAATTAATTCCAAAAAAATCCATATCAAGTAAACCATACCTATTTAAAAATTTACAAGTGTCTAATTTAAGGAAAAAATAGCTCTAGATCTAGAAAATGACAATGATCTAACAAAAATTGATGGAATAATACTGAGGGTCCTACTGCACTACTAATAGTAAATTCCAATTTTAAAAATGTATATCTGTCTCTACACACCTCCAAATGAGGTGCTTCTAGTGGCTACAAGTCACTGTGAGTGTCTAGTTTCTCCATATAAAATTTCAGGACCATTAGACCTCGTTTGGTTCTTAGATGACATGAAAACAATTCTATCCAAATGAATAGTGATTGATACCAATATGCAAAATTTACTAAACTTCAAAAAATCATAATAAATTCTATGGATCTCCAAATAATGTGGTTCTTAGATGAGCAAAAATCTCTATATGAGATCTATATGTATGTAAGATCTTACCCTCAAAATTGTTCATTTGATCACTTTGTGACATAGGGTTGTATTTTAGCCATTTTGGGCCACTTTAAGGGTCATAAAAGGGTCGAATTTTGCTTCTAGCATCATTAGGGCCTCTTGGGCATGTGGGAAAGCATGAGAATGGTCTACTAAACATATCTTAAAGGGTTCAACAGTCTATCTTTCACAAACTCACTCCCCCACTTGTTACTATACATAAGATTTGCAACCATATCCATGTATCTCAATGTCAAAAACATTCATTCTCATTCATATACCTTTAGTTTCCATACATACATCACATATATATGTATCTACATATGCCTAAGGGGTTATACATCATTTACAATATGAGATTACATTTGCCATCCACACGGCTAGAATACTAGCATTTTTCAACTTCTTTGCCAACCTCTATGTCTTCAAGTGTGGTGGCTCCTAAATTCCTTGTTATTTGATCCACCTAGACATTTTAGGTAATGCGGAAGGAGTGAGATTCAAAGAATCTCAATAGCCCTATACACTTTCAATCATACATGATGGATGTAATTTCATGCAAAGGAATGCCATGCATGGTCTATGAGCTATATATGCATATCAAGAACATGGTTTCCATTTCATAAGTCTCAAATATATCAAGTAGACTCTCAAGACTTTGGTTAGCCTCACTCACCTCTCTTAGGGATTTTAAACTTGCCTCACCCATTTCTTTTAAGACTTTTGACTAAACTTTACTCCTCTAGAGACTTTTGGTTTGTCTCATCCACACTAAGAGGCTTTTGGCTCAAAGACCTCATTATGGTTCTATAGTGCACACAATGAGGCAACACATAGAGTTCTTACTATTAGCCCCTATTTCTTGATCATTCTAGATCTCTTGACATAAATTAAACTCTTGAGAGTCATCATAACTCAAATCCAAGGGTGTTAGACTTATAATGCTTTTTTGAATGCCCACAGAAGTGGTCTTACTTTCCTTGGTAAGAGGTGCATGTGGGAAACTCTTTAGGGGTCTTAGGAACTCATATAAACATTTACATAGGCTTAAAACTCTTGGATAAGTTCAGAACTTAGCCTATGTCCCTAATTTTCTATCTTGCAAATTTCCATGGTTCTCTTTGCATATACTTGTTTCCCACACTCTAGTTCCTAAGATTCATGCTTGGTTCTGCCCAAAACAACTCCCTTATGACTGCTCCTATAAAGGGAGAAACTCACCCATACATGAACAAGAAGCAAGAAGCATGGAGGCTAATGTTTTTACCTTGGGTTTCAGTTTTCCTTGCATGCTCTTCCTTTTCTTTTGGCTCTCTTCCTCCAATTCAAACTTCTCCCCTCTAGTCTGAGCTTAAAATAAAACCAAACGCTTCCATAAATTCATGAGAAGGAAAAGAAAAAGGAGGAGGATGGCTTTACTAAAGAAAGAAACATGAAACACTACACTTTTCTTACCCTTTTTTCTTGGATTTTTCTCTTCTTCTTCCTCCCTCCTTGGATGCCCTCCTTAATTGGTCTCTCTCTCTCCTTTCAGCAAGCTAAAATTTTATCCAAAGGTGGGGGAGAGTTTTGGACATTTTAAGAGGTGATTTCCCTTTTTCCACACTTTTTTAGACTAAATCTCGCTACAGCAAGAAACAACCTTGGCTACCGCGAGCACTTATCAGTTTTAGGTGCGTCCGTGCTTGCCATAGCAAGCGTTATTGTGAAAAATCCTCTGGATTTTGTATCAACCCTGAACTCACAATAACTAACTAACTTCTCGCTATGGCAAATAGGTACACTCGCTATAACGAACAACATTCTTGTTATAGCTAATAGACTTAGAAAAATTTTAGTAACCTTGAGTTTTCATGTCTACAAAAACTTGAGTGTTACAATTCTAGCTTTGGAACAATGTAAAACACTCCCTAGGTGGCCAGACTTACTTAGGCTGAGATACCTTTTTAGTGTTGCACCCATGGAGTTTGCTTCACTTTCTTGAAGGGAATGGCACTTGGGAGGCTTCCTAGATGTTTTGAGAGCTCATATATTCTCTTAGACAACTTAAATTATCCTTAAGAAGCTCCATCTTGGCCTAGGTACATCAAAACCCCTAACTTTGTTAACTTACAATCTAATGTTTCTTGATTGGATTTCTTTACCTATACTTGTTCCTCACACTCCAAAACCTAAGATTCTCCCTTTTTGGGACCAAAATTCATCCTCTCTTGGTTGGGCTCTAGGTTGGACAAAACACTCATGTAGGAGAACAATAAGAAAGTGCAAAAAGGGCCATGGTTCTTACCTTGTTTCAATGCTTTTCCAAGGGCTCTTTCCATTACTCCAAGCTCTTCCTTAAAATTCTGAGCTTTCTTCTTTAGACCAACCACAAACCAGCTCCATTTGAGCCATTAAAACCATATGAATGAAGAGAAGGAGGAGAAGAACAAGTTTCTTAAAGGAAAAAGCATGGAAAAAGCCTTAATTCCTTACCTTTCTATAAGTCTTTCCCTCCCCTTTTGCTCTATTCTTGGATGCCTCTTGGAGCTAGTCTCTCCTCTAATTTTAGGTAGAGCAAATTTTGGTTAAGTGAGGAAGGGGAAGAGGATGTGTCATATAAGACCATGCTTCTTGAAAATTCTTTTTAAAAATTTCATCTATGTTCCCTTTTCTTGACATTTTTGTTTTTGGCTCATTTTGGCTCATTTTCAAGAACCGTCTTTTCTATCATAAAACTTAGGTTCTCTAAGCCATTGGAATCACTCAAATTGGATCTAAAACCTTCTTAAATAAAAAGGTTAAAATTCGGATCAACTGTTGTTCTAAAACTTAAATTGGAGAGATTTTAATTGTTTTAGGGGTTCTTATAATTTTTAAAGCTCTAAGAATCCTAGGAAACTCATTTGTCACCTTTAAAAATTCTTCCTTTGCGTTTTCTAAAAAGTGCCCGTAATTACGAAAATGCCATTGCATTTTTGTCGATTTTTGTTTGGTCATTTTCAGGGCACCTCTGGCTTTGGATCCTTATTATTTAAGGTTTAGATTATTGCTCTAACTTTATTAGACCTTAGATCTTTCTATTTAGGAGATTTTCTTTTATAACCAGTGAGTTTCGTATGTTTACGGGAAAACCAGATCTTACACACACCTACATATAACACACTAAAATAGAGCACATCATGATTGGAGGAAATATAGATGAAGAGAAGTAGCTGGAATGGAACAATGGGCTACAAAAATGGAGAGGCATGGAGAGGTGTAACACCATAACTTCTAGCTCATCATATCATATATATACATGCCTCACATCATTATATTCATGAAGACATAAGGCAAAAGGAGAAAAATAATGACTTTCTTTGTGTTGCGTCGTACTTAAAAATTTCATTCGGTGTTACGTGTACTGTGTGAGCTCATGCTATACATTCTCATATTTAAATACATCAATACAACTCATTTCCATCTCTAAATCATGACCACAACTCATAGAAACCGAAAATGGAGTTCAAAATAATCAAGCATATTTTCGGCCAGATTTGGCCTGTTTTCTGGTCAAACTTTTGGAAAATCATAACTAATTCTAGAAAAATCTAAATCATGCAATCTTGGTCATTATGCGAAGCTATGGATGTATAATTCACACTAAAAATACGTCCAGACCATAACATCTATCACAGAGGACGTTTGATATCCGAAAAGGTCAATAGGTCGCTGCTGCCTGGGCTGCTGTTTCAGATTACTGATACAAACTTCTAAAATTCATAACTAATTCTATAAAAATTGAAATCACAAAAATTCAGTCATTTTGGAAAGCTAAAAATGTTAAATTTATATAAAAATAATTCCAGAATGAAAAAAATACGTTTAGCCATTGGAAATCTATGGAACAGTGACTAGACTCCTGGGGCGCCACTGCTACTGACAGCCAACTTCAAAAATGCATAACTCTTTGCTCAAACCTCCAAATGAGGTGATATTATGGCCACAGAAATCTTATGACCTATAGTTTATGCCTGTAAAATTTCACAAGAATTGGACACCATTTTCCCATCGGATGACACAGAATACAAATCTGCCAGTGTGAACAGTGCACATACCAGAATTAATAGAAAATCCCAACTTTGAAAATTCATCAAATATTCTATAGACCTTTAAAAATTATGTTCTTTAGCTTCCCAAAAATATCTTAATGAGACATAATTGCATGCCAAATCTCAGATCAAGAAGAGCTCATTTGGCCAAAAAGTGATATAGGGTTCCATTATGGTCAATTTTGGCTCCATATGAGGTACCAAAGTGACCAAATGGTTTTTCCTTAACTTTGGAACCTTTTGGGTAAATCTAAAAGCACATTTAGGACTTATGTGAGCTGCCCAAATGGTCTCAAATCTCATGCATCTCATTTTGGCCTTTTCATCCACACTTATGCACATTTACATCATACTTCCATATTGCATATTTCGACATTACAACTCAAATTGTATTATAGAGTTCATACATCATATCCATAGTTATAAACATCACATAATAGCATATTTATACATGTCTCAAGGTTCATAATACATTTACAACATCATATACATCATCAACCATCATTATGGTTCCAAATTGGACAAAACAAGGCATAAGCTTGTCAATCTTTCCTCTTCATTGTTGTTGGCTCCCTTCACCATAGTTACTTGGTCCAACTAGCATGTTAGATCATTGGAGAGGAGAGGATGAGATTCAAAGAATCCCAATAGCTCATCTCTTATTCAATCATACATAATATGTGCAAGCAAGCTTTACAAATACATGCATAGAGAAAATAAAAGCCATATACATTTTAAAAGCAAACTTGGCATGTGAGCAACTCATACAAATCATTCAAGAGCTCACCAAGTGTTTGAATTGGCCTCACACTTCTCCTCATGGGTTTTGGACTTGCCTCACCCATTTCTTGAGCACTTTGGACTCAACCATACTCTTGGGAGTCCACTTTGCTTTTGGGAGACTCTTTGCTTTGTCTCAACCAAGCTCAAGGGTTCTTGGCTCATCCTCATCAAAGGGAAGAGTTCTTAGCCTCTTCACACTCAAGCAAACTCATACAAACATCATGTAGTCATTTAAAATGTAACATGGCATCAAGAATCATGACATGTAAAGACATGCTAGCATACTTTTCATAACTTGAAAATATACATATACACATTCTAAAATAAGCTAAACACACATTCATGCATAAGAGAAGGTGGAGAGAGCTACCTTGTGCAAATCTATGCACTTTTCTCCTTTGATTTCCCTCCTTTGCCTCGGT
>JAIUCV010000056.1:961880-1007909 GCA_026724425.1 Erythrophleum ivorense
TCTCCTTTGATTTCCCTCCTTTGCCTCGGTTATACACCCATAATTTGGTGGAGATGGTTTCTCTTGGCCTAGACATGATTTAAGGGAGCTAATTAGGTTCATGAAACATATTCTAAAGCTATACAATTTGCTTAAGCCCTAGATTACTCTATAAGCTTTATTATGGTCCATAATGGTGCCTAATGAAGCAACACTCCTGAAATAACTTTTAAGCCTCATTCTTTCCTCTCAATTATGATTCTTGACTCCTTTTAAGCCTCTTGGAGCCACCACACCATTAAAACAAAGGGCCTAGTGCCATGTTGCTTCTTTAGGTCATAATATGGAACCTATGACCCTAATTTACTTTCCTTGAGTTCTAATTTTTTTCCAAGGCCTCCTCTTATATTCATTCACCATATATGACTCGAAAATAGCCTTAGAAAAATTTGAAATTCTCCCTAGCTAGGTGAACTTGCTTAGGCCGAGATTGTGGGTGCATTGGCCTTCCATGGAGTTCTCTTTATTTGCTTGAAGGAGGAAGCATGTGGGGAGCCTCTTAGGGATCTTAGGAGCATGTTTTAACATTCAATTAAGCCTAAAAACATTAATATAAAATCAGATTTGCAAGGTAGTATTTGGATCCCTAATGATTCCATCTTATTTCCTAATGCTCCTTTCTTGATTCTATTAGTTCATTCTTAATTCTTGCCACCTAAAACCTCTAATCCCTCCTTGAATTTGGCAGAAAATAGCACCTAAGAATTGGGCTCATGGTGGCCAAATTCATGCAAGAGGAAGGGGGAGGAAGAAACTACCAAAGAATGAAAGTTTTACCTTGTTTTCTTGCTTTCTCTTGGTTACTTTTCACTTTCCTTGGTTACCTCCCTTCAAACACGATTTTTTAATCTTTATTCTGCCCCCAAAACAGATTTAAAAGCACCATCAAACCTATAGAAATAAGGAGGAGAAGTAACTTGCTAAGGAGAAAGCTAAATTTTCCATGAAATTTCCTACCTTTTCTTGGCTTTTTTCTCCCTCCAAGAATGCTCCTTCTTGTGCACCTAAGAAAACTGATTCTCCTCTCTGTTCTAGGCAGAAGAAAGATGGTGAAAATGAGGGCAAGAGAGGGCATGCGTTTAAGAAGCTTCTTGTTAAAATTATTTCCAATTTTGCCTTTCACAATGGCATTTCTGGTTTGACTTTGTTTTAGATTCTTTTTTAGAATTGTCTTTTTCATTATAAAATTTAGATTCCTAATTTAGTAAAATACTTTTGGAATCACTCAATTTGGAGCTAAAACCTTATTAACAAATCGGTCAAAGTTCAGGTCAACCGACGTTGAAAAACGTCCACTGAAGGGGATTTAACTGTCTTGGGGTTTTTCATGGTTTTCAGGGCCTCTGAGAACCCTGGAGAACTCAAAAATTTTATTTAAAAAGCCCTCTTGTATGTTTTCCAAAAAGTCCACTTATTTATGAAAATGCCATTAGCCTTTTGGCAAATTTTTCAAATTACTTTAACCCTTGTTTCTAGGCAACTCAAGGCTCAAATCCTCATTTTTTATTATTTAAAATTTTATCATAATTTTATTTGGCCCTAATTTCTTCTATTTTAGGGACTTCCTTTTGTATTTGGCCCATTTCTGACGTTTACGAAGAAATCGAACATCGCATTTCTTATATTTACGGAGGGACCAGATGTTATAAGAGGCTTCTTGGAAAAGGAATTGGCATAACGAAAAAAATAATATAAGGCATTCTTTGGGGGCAAAATGGATATCATGCAAAAGGCAATGAAGATGACAAAGAAAAAAAATAGAGCTTAGGTCCACTCCTCCTCCCTTTATGCTTTCATGTGCACTATGAGTGTTTGGTAAAAAGGATAATGAGATAAGAGGTCTACAAAATACTCTTTGGTTAAACTATTTTATTTTATTTTTTCAAGAATAAAATTTTAAAGAAGAAAAGATAATAAAGTAATTAAAGGAAAGAAGGAACTAAGGTCCTTGGTAAAATTTTTAAATGTAACCCTAAGTGTTTCCTTAGATATTTCTAAATCCAAAAACTTACATTAGTTCTTTAAAAATTTGTTTAAATATGCCTATAATTTAATTTAATTAAGACTAAATATTTTTTCTAAGTTAAAATGTCTTTGTCTTTTCCTTTTTCTTCATAGTTATTACATATGTCAAGTCAAACTTACCTAAATATTGTTATAAGTCAATGATTATTGAGTACTAGATGGCTTGAAGTAATCAGTATCTCCTCCATTCATGATAATTGAGTATTGTGTCAAAGATATACACTTCCTGATGATATTAACCTAAGGACCTAGCAAGTTAAAGGCAAATAGGGTGGTTTGAATGAAATTCTAGTTAAGCTTATTATAAACTTTTTTAGGTCAGGCATAATGATCATCCATCCTTTTTTAAGCTTGGATCTTTTTGTTTGCTAAGTAATTTTTTGGGTGATTACAATGTTTTTTTAATCCTTTTCTACTTAGGAGAAACCTAATTTGAAAAGGAGAAATGATACATAAGAGACTAATTTTGATTCACTCTACAAAATCTTTTTAATTACTTCGTAGGAGTTACAAAGATCAATGGGTTTAAAATGATTAGGGTTCCTATTTTTGGGAGTAAGACAATATCCAATATTTTAGGTGCACTATAAGTAATTTTTTTTTCTTTGAAATTAATAAGATTTTTTTTGAAAAATCCTTTATATCTCATAACAGAAATCACTTTAACTTAAACCATAAAATTTCTCTAACTTTGCAATAACATAAACTTTTAACAGAGGTAAAGAGCTATTCAACAAGACTTCTTTTGCATAATGTATTATAGGAACAAACAAAAAGTTGAATGGAAGTCACCAAAAGGATTCAATTTACTATTTATCTAAATAGTGCAAAACACAACCAAATACTAACTTCATGACTACTATTCTTTCCATTAAATCCATGGAGTTTAAAACTCATCCATTCTGCATAGAGGAAGATTGAAGAAATGATCTTAAAATCTAGGCTTAAAAAGCATGATAGGGATAATTATTGGTTTATGAATATATATTGTCTACTAGGGGCACATTTCATCTGCACTTATATAGTTGTAGATCAGCCTAGTCATGTTACCAATAAAGAAATAAGGAAACAAATTCCTAAGTAGTGCATTTTTTGTAGGTGAAATTCCCCCTTCTCTTTTTAAGATGCCTTCATTGAGAGTGGTCAACCTTGGTGTCAACAATTTACATGGTAATCTGCCACAAGAGATGTGCCATCAGCTCCCTTTACTTGAAACTTTTGAATTAACTATTAATCAATTTAATGGAAGCATTCCAAAATCAATGAGCAATTGCACATCTTTGAAAGAATTACACTTGGGTGGCAACTCATTTACAGGTATACTCTTATCCATCAATATATATATGTTTATATTCTTCACATGCTTAGTTAATTTTATTCAAACATGCAAATATGGAAAGAAACAATAGTAAACATCAAAATTTAACTTTCATATTCTTAACCTACTTTTAATAAATGAAATAAATGAGGACAAGGTCTTATAGTGTTGTATATATTATGATATTAGAATTTGAGACATGGATTACTTACGCATATCAATATATATTAGCCACTTTATTTAATGTTCACCAAAGGTGAAAAACTTTTAAGTTAGCTAAAAAAGTAGTCAAGTGCTTATTAGTACATATGGGATACAAACTTGGCAGAGTAGAAACATTCAATTCCCAAAAATGGTGCTTGCTCTATTTTAGTTGTGAAAAGTGAAATTAATGATTCAAATAGTATATATATATATTGAATAGCTTATAGACCTAAAATAACATCCCTAAAACATGAATAGCTCCTCACATCGATATTGAAATTAGAAATTGCTAATAGATTATTTGTTAGCTTTCTTATTTTTTTTCCTATAAAGAAGATTTACATTGAAAAATAGAAAGAGAAAAAATTAGGAAAAATAATAAAGACATCAAACAAATTATATTGTTAAAAGATTCAGTTATAAATTGATATAATCTTTCTTCACTGTTAAAAAATTGATATAATCTCCATTTATTCTTTTCTTATAATTACACAGATTTTTTTCCTAACACAATTAATACTTGTAACTATTTTTTAGTTAACAAGGAATCCTCAAATTCTTATTATCTCTTAATAAGATAACTTTTTTCTTAACCCATAATTTTATTTTAAAATGCTTTATAACTTTTAATTGAGTAAAAGAAATCTTGGCCATAATCACCTTTAAGGAATTTATGGCTAATATTTTTTGGGAAGTATAGTTAGCATGAAATTATGATACATTCCACACTTTAGCTCTTGCTTTATCACATTAAAGTCTTTTTCTTCTTGGTAACAATCATATTAATGTCTTTGTTTAATTTATCTTCTCTAGTTAACACATCGTAGACATTACCCCACATAAATGTACTACTACAAAGAAGAGTTATTTCATTATACTTATTCTACATGTAATACTTGAATATCTTATAAACCTGAAATCATAAAATACTTATTTCTCTCATTTTGTTATAATAAAAATTTAATCTAAATCTTGGATCTAACAATCTTGAAATGTAAATATCATTTTTATAAATAAAAATTTGCAAACATTATTTTTTGGCGTAAAATACAAAGAATAAAAATCTATTTTAAGTTCATGAAATATTTATAATAAAATAAAAGACAATGCTTTTTTATATTATTTGAACATATCAAGCTCTTTTTTTTAAACATTACTCACCAAATATTAATATCTCTTCAATTGAGTTCATTCCTCCTTTGTTGATGCATTTATGTCGACCAAAATTGTAACCAATGCTTTACATTTGTGGACAATTGAGTGTTTCTCATCTGTTGAACAATAAATAAGAAATATCCACTAAATTGATATCATATGGAACTTCTTGTAGGAGAGATTTATGCAACAATACTTTTAACATGCCCACATGTAATTACTAGAAGGTAACTAATTTGATGGATAGATGAAATATGTTTTCTTCCTTTCTAATATTGATTTGTGAATCAATTAGCATAACAAAAATATAAAATTTTTTGAATTAATAATATTGTGTACTTTTTTGTAAAATAAATTTATGCATTCAAATATTAGATACATATGTATATTGTATAAAAGAATATTACCTCTTTCTCTTCTCTTTACTAGTCCATTCCCTTATAAAAATGTTTATTATCCATTAGTTTTTGTGTTTCTAGGTCTTATACCGAAGGACATAGGTAATCTTGATAAACTTGAGCAGTTGGAATTTGGATATAACAATATGAATGGACCTATTCCTTCCAGTATGTTCAACATTTCAACGTTGACACGCGTGAACCTTGAAATTAATTCCTTCTTTGGCATTCTCCCTTCCACTATAGGAAGTGGCCTTCCCAACCTAGAGCATCTATATCTGTCGCAAAATAAACTTAAAGGAGAACTCCCAAAGAGCATATCCAATGCTTCTAATCTCATTAACCTAGATCTCGGGTTGAATAAATTTAGTGGAGTTATATCAAATGCACTTGGAAATTTAACCAACTTGATCCAAATAAGTTTAAATGGGAATGATTTGAATTACAATATTCCTATAACAATTAACAGATTACAAAGCCTTCAATATTTGGATCTTAGTCACAACATATTACAAGGCTCAATCATTAGTGAACTTTGCCAAATCAAAAGTTTGAGTGAGTTGTATTTGTCCCACAACATGTTTTCGGGAATGGTTCCAGGGTGCCTTGGGAATCTTACTTCTTTGCGAAAGTTGAACCTCGGCTCTAACGAATTGATTTCTCAGATACCCTCTCCTCTTTTGAGTCTCACAAATATCATGGAGATAGACTTATCCTCCAATGCATTAAGTGGAAGAATTCCACATGAGATTTCAAACTTAAAAGTACTTACAATATTGAACTTGTCAAGAAATCAAATTTCAGGAAACATTCCTATAACTATTGGTGGCTTGCAAAATTTGCTAAACCTATCTTTGGCACATAACAAATTACAAGGGCCTATTCCTGAGTCACTTGGCAACATGATAAGCATGGAGTACCTAGATCTTTCCCAAAATTATTTGTCTGGTGTGATTCCAAAGTCCTTAGAGTCACTTGTCCATCTTAAATACATTAATCTTTCCTACAATTTATTGCATGGAGAAATTCCAAGTGGTGGGCCTTTTCAAAATTTTACAGCTATATCTTTTATGATGAATGAGAATCTTTGTGGGAAGCCTAAACTAAAAGTCCAACCATGTAGGAAAGGAAACAAGCACAGGTCAACTAAAGAGATGCTTTTTATCAAATGCTCATTGCCTATCATGTTGGTAGTCATTTTGATTGTTTCATGGACAGTATTTCTAAAGTGTAAGAGAGAGTATGTTAGTGATTCAACTAATAGGGATTTATTAAATTTAGAGACACCAATTAGGATATCCTACTTTGAGGTTCTACAAGGAACAAATGGATTCAATGAGGGTAATTTTCTTGGTAGGGGCAACTTTGGATCAGTATACAAAGGAATTCTTTCAAGTGGAAAGATTGTTGCCATTAAAGTATTTAACTTAGACATGGAAGAAGCACTAAGGAGTTTTGATACTGAATGTGCTACCTTATGCAATTTACGTCATCGTAATCTAATTAAGATCATCAGTAGTTGTTCAAATGCTGATTTTAAATCCCTAATAATGGAATTTATGTCAAATGGGAGTCTTGATAGATGGTTGTACTCTCATAACTATTGCTTAAATATATTGCAAAGGTTGAATATAATGATTGATGTGGCATGTGCATTGGAGTATCTTCATCATGGTTCTTCTCAACACCGGTGGTTCATTGTGATGTAAAGCCAAGCAATGTTTATTAGATGAAGATATGGTGGGCCATCTTAGTGATTTTGGTATTGCCAAATTGTTGGGCAAAGGACAATTGGAAGTTTATACTAAGACTATGGCTACGCTTGGCTATATGGCACCAGGTGATGATTTACTAATCCTATTGTGTTTTATTTAATATCTATGTTCTTTATGTTGTTACATTATATATATATATGTGTGTGTGTGTGTGCGCGCTATAAAAAATCTTGTATTATTGGATTACTAGTGAATACCCATTGTGTTCACATGTGAAGATTTTTATAATCAACATACAATAAAAGTGAACCACAAAACTTGGTCTTTTCTTTTTTTGACATAATAGCTTTTTTACTTACCATTCATATTGTCATGTAGAGTATGGATCGGAAGGAGTTGTTTCTATGGAAGGAGATGTATATAGTTATGGTATTATGTTGATGGAAATGTTTACAAGGAAGAAGCCAACAGATGACATGTTTGTTGAAGGTCTTTGTTTGAAAGACTGGGTTAGCAAATCAACACCACATTCAACCAACGATATTCTGGTTGCCAATTTGTTGCAGGGAGACAATCAAAATATTGATAACATATTATCACATATACCATCAATTTTTAAGGTTAGCATTGAGTTGTTGCATTGATTTACCTAAGACAACGAACTAATATGATAGATGTTGTGGTGTCATTAAAAAAAATCAAGGTCATGTTTATGCAAAATGATAAAGGCACCACAAGTTAGATAATTGGTAAATCAAATTTAGTTATTATTTCTTTTACCCCTTTTTTTCTTTTCTTCATTGATCTTCGATTCCAATATGCAAAAATACATTTCCAAAAAGTTGAATATGTACCCTAGTAAAATGAAATAAAGAGATGATAGATATATAGATGTTTGATATATTAATTTATGATGTATTTGAAATTTGAAAATTGTGGACCTAGTTTCTTTAGGTTTTGGATATCTTTCATATATTTCTCTTAGAATTTTATATTACAATCGCATTTGAATATTAAAAACCTTGAGTTCATTGTTTTCAAAGGAAACTGGAACATGTTGGAAATTGATTTCCACTTTCCAATGTTTGTTGTTGCAAAATAATTATAAGAAAACATTTTTAATAATAAACTAAAGTTTGCCATACATTTTCCCCCTTTTCCCTCTATCTACTTCTTGAGTTTTGGAAGTCTTTTATTAAAGTGAAAAGTCTCACCACTTAAATAGATTAGTTAACTGAAAGATTTTCACAAAAGAGTTTGAGTAGGTAAAGTAGTATCAATACCTCTACATAACATGCAAGTGTAAAAAAATATTATATTCTCCAAAAATCAAGTACTCCATAATTGACCTATTACTATGGAGACATCTTATTGTAATTTAAATTTTGGAGTAAATTATACAAGTCTACTTTTAAATTTTGCTAAAATTACTTCAACATCTTCTGAAACAAAAAATTGTGATACAATTTAATCCAATTTTCTTTTAAATTAAAATATCCTCCATAAACCAAACTTTATTTTTTAGGGGATTAAATTTAATGAAAACAAGATCTAATAGTTTTTTTAATTTTATTTGTACATATTTGAAATGAAAATCTACTTTTTTATTTTTATTTGTATATATTTAGATATGAATATATTTGCATATTTAGGTGATTGAGAATATTTCAACACATAAATTTAAAATTAAACTAAAGTGTATATTTGAAAATAGACATACATCTATGTAATTTCAACAAAATATAGAGAAGGTATATGTAATTTACTTTAAATTTTATTATAAATTTTGTTCCCTTATTACATAAGTACTCTCAAATTTATAGCTCATTAATATATGATTAATAGGGTTTTATTGCCTTCATGTTATGAAAATAATAGAATATTAAATGAATAACAAGAGTTACATAAAAATAAAATAAAAAAGTGGAGAAAACTATAGAGATCTGGAAATGTTTCATAAACACATTGATTTCACAATGATATTTCATATTGATATAGTTTGTAACACTATAATTTCTAGCTCATTTCATAACTTTAAATAACTCATTTCTAAGAATCATGAAAATTCTCAAGGAAAAAGGCAATAAAATAAACACTATTTTAGCATTGCATCGTGTATAAAAATTTTATTCGGTATCACGTGGACCATGTGAGCTCATACATCACATCTTCATATTTAATTATATGAATAAAACTTATTTGTATCATCAAAAGTGCCCTACAATCTCGTGGAAATCAAAGGAAAGCAATAAAATACATACAGATATTTTCGGCCAGATTTTCCATATTTTTGTCACAAATTTTGGAAAATCATAACTAATTCTAGAAAAATTAAAATCATGCATTCTTGGCCATTATTAAAAGCTATACATGTCCTACTATATGATAAAAATATTTCTAGACCATAACATCTAACACAGAAGATGTTTGACATTTGAAAGTGTCCAGACGTCAGGCTATTCACTGGTGTTGTCACAGAATTCTGTAGCAAATTTAAAAAATATTCAATTAATTTCACAAAAATCCAATCTATGCAAATGATACTAATCTGGAAATATATGGATGTTAGATAGAGGAAAAAAATAACTCTAGACCAGTTCATGCATGCACAGGCATCGAAAATTAATCAAATAGTACCTGAGGTCAGCTAGAGTTCCTGTTACTAGACAAAATTTTTAAAAATTCACATCTCCCTCTCTAGATATCCAAATGAGGTGCTTCTAGTTGGAACAAGTCACTTTGAATGTCTAGTTTCTGTTATAAAATGTTTTGGTAATTGGACATCATTTGAACTCTATGTGACAATTTTCATTTTTGGATCAGTATGAATAGTGACATGACCAAAATCAAAAAAATTTCTAACTTTGAAAATTCATCAAATATTCTTTAGACCTCCAAAAATCCTGCTCTTTATCTTTACAAAAAGCTCTCAGAAAAATATAATTGCATACCAAATCTCAGATCAAGAAGAGCTCATTTGGACAAAAAGTGATATAGGATTCTATTATGGTCAATTTTGGCTCCATATAGGATGCCAAAATGTCCAAATAGGTTTCTTTGGGGATTGGTGTAACAACCATAATTTCTAGCTCATATCCATCATCCTTTACATGTTCATGTGATATATAGTGATAAGGAAGTGAGAAATTCCATTAAAAATAACCACACTTTCTTACGTTGCGTCATGATTAAAAATTCATTTCGGTGTCATGTGAATCGTGTGAGCTCATACTATACATCCTCATATTTAATTACATCATTACAACTCATTTGCATCACAAAAAACATGCTTATAACTCATGGAAACCGAATTGGAAGGTGGAACATTGGGTTTCATTCTCGTCCAGAATTGGCCTCTTTTTTCGGGCAAACTTTGGAAAATCATAACTAAATCTAGAAAAATTGAAATCATGTAATCTCCGGTCATTCTGGAAAGATTGGGATGTCTACTTTATGCTAAAAATATGTACAAGTCATAACATCCCATACATAGAGCGTTTGACATGCAAAAATAGTTTGGAAGTTGGATTGGGTCTTGATGCTGTTACAATTTACTAATATGAACTTAAAAAATGTCCAATTAATTCCAAAAAAATCCAATCCATGCAAATGATACCAATATGGAAATTTGTGGATGTCAAATTAGAGAGAAAAAATATCTCCATATCAGTTCATCAAGCCCAGACTCAGAATTTGATGGAACAATACTTCTAGTTAGGTAAGGTTACTGATACTAGATAGAAACTTCAAAAATTCATATCTTCCTTATTAGACCTCCAAATGAGGTGCTTCTAGTTGGCACGAGTTACTGTGATTGTCAAGTTTCTCTGTATAAAATTTTATGGCAATTGGACACCATTTGAGTCTCATGTGACAGAAAACAATTTCGAACCATTGAAACAGTGCATTAGATCATTTCCATAAATTTTGCCAACTTTGAAAAATCATCAAATATTCTATAGACCTCAAAAAATAATGACTAGAAAGCTCTCAATGAAACCTAATTGTATACCAAATCTCAGATCAAGACTAACTTATTTGGAGAAAAAGTAACATAGAGCTCCATAATGGTCAATTTTGGCTCCTTATAGGGTGCCAAAGTTACCAAATGGATTTTCCTTGGTCTTGGCACCTTTTGGGGCAAGTCTAAAGAGTACATTTGAGACTTAAGTGGGGTGCCCAAATGGTCCTAAACCTCCTGCATCTCATTTTGGCCATTCAATTCACATTTATGCATACTTTCATCAAAATTTCATATGCACCACTTTAGCATTACATACTCCAAAATAAGTGCTATGGGTCATATATCATTTTTCATACATCTAAACATCACATAATAGTATATTTACACATGTCTCAAGGTTCATGGTACATATACAACATCATATACATTATGAACCCTCATTATGGTTCCAAAATGGGCAAAATAATATATAATCTTGTCAATCCTTACTCTTCATGGTTGTTGGCTCCCTTCACCATAAATTACTTAGTCCACCTAGCATGTTAGGTCATTGGGGAGGAGGGGATGAGATTCAAAGGGATCCCAATAGCTCATCTTCCATTCAATCATACATAATATGTGCAAATCAAGCTTTACAAATGCATGCATGGAAAAATAAAAGCCATGGACATTTTAAAAGCAAACTTAGCATATGAACAATTCATACAAGACATCTAAGAGTTCACCAAGTGCTTAGATTGGCCTCACACTTATCTTCATAGATTTTGGACTTGCCTCACCCCATTCATTGAGTACTTTGGACTCAACCATACTCTTGGGAGCCCACTTTGCTTTTGGGGAGACTCTTCACTTTGTCTCAACTAAGCTCAAGGGTTTTTGGCTCATCCTCACCAAAGGGAAGAGCTCTTGGCCTCTCCACACTCAAGTAAACTCATACAAATATCATGTGCTCATTTGAAACATAACATGGCATCAAGGATTATGGAATATAAAAGCATGCTAGCATATTCCTAAGGTTACACAAGTTGCTACCTTGCACACAATTGCACACTTTTTCTTTTGGATTTAAGCCTCCTCTTTCAGCCACACACACCCACAATTTGGTGGAGATAATCTCTCTTGGCCTAGATATAATTTATGGGAGCCAATTAGGTTCATGAAAACATATTCTAAGGTTACACAAGTTGCTTAAACCCTAGATAGCTCTATAAGTTCTATTATAGTCCATAAAGGCACCTAATGAAGCAACACCCCTCAAATGACTTCTAGGCCTCTTCTTTCCTTTCAAATATGATTCTTGATTCCTTTTAAACCTCTTGGAGTCATTATATCATCAAAACAAGAGGCCTAATACCATGTTGCTTCTTTAGGTCAGAATATGGAACCTAAGGCAACCGAATCACTTTCCGTGAGTTCTAAATTTTTTTCAAGGCCTCCCCTCACTTTCATTCATCAAATATGACTCAAAAATAGCCTTAGAAAAATTTAAAACCTCCCCTACCTACAAGAACCCCTCTTGGTCGAGATATGGGAGCATTTGGCCTTCCATAGGGTTTCCAATTTTTCCTTGATAGGAGAGTTACTTGGAAGGCTTCCTAGGGGTCTTAGGAACTCAAAAAAAACACTCACATATGCTAGAAAATGCATGAATCAAATCAGTTTTTACAATGTGTTCTTGAATTCCTAACAATTCAATCTTCTAATATTCATGATTTTTACTTTGTCTTCTTTGTATAGTCTTAATTCCTATACTCTTTTTTCTAGGATTCACTCTTAATTCCATAAAAAAACTAACCCCTCTTGGCTGGCCCAGAAGTGGGACATAACATTCAAGAGGAGGGCAATGAAAGAACAAGCTTGGGATTTAAACAATTTACCTTGATTTCCTTGTCTTTCTTGGATGTTTCTCCCCTTTGTTTGGCTTGCTCTCTCCAATTTTGAAATTTTCCTTTCTTTTCTGCCCCCAAACAGACTCAAAACTTCAACGAAAAGCATAGAAAGAAAGAGGAGAAGGAGGAGAACAACTTTGCTAAAGGAAAGGCTAAGAAATTCCATTGATTTCATACCTTTATCTTGGCTTTTTTCTTCTTCTTCTTCCTCCTCCCTTGGCACCTAAATGTTCTAGTCTTCTCTCTAATTTTTTGTTCAAAAGAAAGTCGGTGAAAAAGGGAGGGCAAATGGGGACATTTTTATAAGGAGCTTCAAGAATCATACAATTACAAAAATTCCCATTTTGCCTTTTCATCTTGGCATTTTCACTTTAGCTTTGTTTTAGCTCCTTTTTGAGAACCGTCTTTTCCATCATAAAATTTAGGTTCTCAATTAAGAAAAATGCCTTTGAAATCACTCAAATCAGAACTAAAACCTTTTCGAACAAATTGGTCAAAGTTTAGGTCAACCGACGTCGGAAAGAGTACACCGGAAGGGCTTTATTGGTCCCGAGGCTTCCATGGTTTTTAGGGCCTCTGAGAACCTTGAGAAACTAAAAAATTTTCATTTAAAAAGACCTCCTAGGTGCTTTTCCAAAATTACACTTATTTACGAAAATGCCACTGGCCTTTCGACAAATTTTTTGAATCACTCCAACCCCGGTTTCTGGGCAACTCAAGGCTTAAATCCTCATTTTCTATTATTTAAAATTTTATCTAAATTTTATTTGGCCCTTGAATCACTCATTTCAGAGGACTTGCTTTGAAAACTAACTCATTTTGATATTTTACAAAAAATCGAACAACGTTACAATTGACATCTCTTAGACAAGTCTAAAAGCATAAATAGGACTTGTGTGAACTGCTCAAATGATCCCAAAACCTCATGCATCTTATTTTGGCTATTCCACTTCCGTTCATACATGAAATTCCATAATGCAAAATTGCCATTACATGACTAAAATGAGTATTTTCATACATATTGTAATATTCGGTTCTCCGAAAACTAGAGAAAATATAAGAAACGTAACATACGATTTCTCCGTAAATGATTAAATTCATTGGATACAAAAAGGAAGTCCCCTAAAATGATGTAGTTAAGGTCCCAAAAAAATTTGGAAAGCATTCTAGACTCCTAAAAATGAAAATCTCAGGCTCAGACAGAAAAATGGAGCTAGAATGAAGAAATAATTTCCTTACGAAAAATTTATGAAACATAATGGCATTTTTATAATTTTAAGCAAATTTTAGAATTTACACAGGAGGGCTTTTTAAATAAAATTCTTGAGTTCTCCAAGATTTTTAGAGGCCCTGAAAACTATGGAAAGCCTTAGGACAGTTAAAACCCCTCTAGTGGACATTTTCCAACCGTTAGTGTGCCTGAACTTTGATGGATCCATTCGGGAAGGTATTAACTTCTATTTGAGTGATTCCAAAGGTATTTTATTAAATTGGGAACCTAAATTTCATAATGGAAAAGACAGTTCTCAAGAAGGAGCTAAAACGAAGGAGAAACGAAAATGTCAAGAACAAAGGGACAAAATGGAAATTTTTTGAAAAGTATTTCTTCCTCCCACCTATATATATGATACACCCTTCTTCTCCCTTCATTTTGCTCGACCAAGTTTTTGCCCAAAAACCAAAGGAAAACCCTAGGGAGAGTGGCCACACAAGAGGAAGGCAAAGAGAAGGAGAAATCAAAGGCTTAAGGTATGAAAATTTAGTAGTTTTTCATGCTCTTTCTCTTCCAAACCCTTCTTCTTCTTCATTCTCTTTTATTTATTATAATTATAATGAAGTATATGGATCTGTTTTAAAGGAGAAATTAAGGGAAAAATTCGGATTTGAAGAGAGGAGCTCAAAGAAGACAAGATTCAAGTGAGAAAACAAGGAAAAATAAGGTAATTTCTTCTTCCATGGTTGATACCTCTTGCTTCCCTTCTCCACCTCTTTCCGCCCCATATAAGAAACCATAGGAGGGATGGTTTTTTGAGCTAAACCAAGGGTGATTCTTAGGAAAAAGGGTGTGGAGATTAAGAATATGCAAAGAAAAGTAACAAATAACTATGGAAATTCAAGATGCAAAGTTTAGGGTTTCATATGTTCCTTGTAAAATCTGATTTGATACCTTGATTCCTATGTCTAAATGAGAGTTTAAGTGAGTTCCTAAGATCCCTAGAAGTCTCCTCATGTGCTTCCTCCATCAAGAAAACAAAAGCAACTCCAAGAAAGGCCAAAATCATGCATTATTTTGGCCTAAAGGGGTTTGTGTAGCTAGGATAGTTTTAAATTTTTCTAAACCCATTCTTGAGGTCATATATGATGAATGAAAATGAGGGGAGGCCTTAAAAAAATTTAGAACTCATAGAAAGTGAGTTGGTGCCTTATGTTTCATATTATAACCTAAGGAAGCAACATATAGCTAGGCTTTGGGTTTTGATTGTGTGATGACTCCAAGAGGCTTAAAAGGAGTCAAGAATCATATTGAATAAAAATAATGGAGCCTAGAATTATTTGAGGGGTGTTGCTTCATTAGGTGCAATTATGGAACCATAATGAGGTTATAGACTAAGCTAAAGTTTAAGCAAGTTGTGTGGCCTTAGAATTAATTCTATGAACCTAATTAGCTTCTATAAATTGTGTCTAGGCCAAGAGAAATCATCCCCATACTTTTGTGTGTGTGTGGCTGAAAAAAGGGAGTATGCATTCAAGGGACAAAGTGTGTAATTGCATCCAAGGTAACTCTCTCCACCTTCTCTCATACATGGATGTGTGTTTAGCTTGTCTTTGAATGTGTGTATATGTATTTTTAAGCCACAAACAGTGTTCTAGCATGACTTTGATTTCATGGTGTCATGGATGTTACAATATGCTTTCATATGATGTTTATGATCTGTGCTTAGGTTTGCTTGAGTGTGGTGAGGCCAAGAACCCTTAGCCATGGTGAGGATAAGCCCAAAAACTCTTAAGATTGGTTAAGACAAAGCAAAGAGTCTCCTATAAAGCAAGATGGACTCCCAAGAGCATGGTTGAGTCCAAGAATCTCTTAAAGAATGGATGAGGCAAGTCCAACATCCACAAGAAATTGGGTGAAGCTAATCCACTCGCTTGGCAAGCCTTTGTATGCTATGTATAACTTTATCAAATGATGAAAATGTCTCTTGAAATGGTTACAACATGTCAACATGACCATACATGCATTTTTAAGATTTGTTTGCATCCATTAATGTATGATTGAATGGGAGATGAGCTATTGGGGTTCTTTGATTCTCATCCCCTCCTCTCCAATGCTCTAATATACTAGTAGACCCAAGGAGCAAGGCAATGGGAGCCAACCACATGAGAGATGAAGGAATGACATTAATATATGGAAATTTTGTTACTTTAAGGCCATAAGAATGACATATGTTGAAAATTCATGGTTGTATATGTCTTATGAAGTCTAACATGTATAGATATGTAAATATGTCATATGTAGATGAGAGAAAGCATTATGAAACCATTAGAATGCAATTTGAGTATGTTATGACAATGTAGCTTCTTGAATGAGTTTATGTGATTGTGTATAATTGCAAGTGACATAACCAAAATAAAATGTATGAGGGTTGGGACCATTTGGGCAGCTCACACAAGTTCTAATTATACTTTTAGACATGCCCAAGAGGTGCCAAACCCCAAGGAAAGCCATTTGGACATTTTGGTATCCTATATGGAGCCAAAATTGACCATAATGGAACCTTATATCACTTTTTGCCTAAATGAGCTATTCTTTATTTGATATTGGCATGAAATTAGAGCTTATTTAGAGCTTTTTGGGAAGCTAAAGAACATAATGTTTGAAGGTCTATAGAATATGTGATGAATTTTCAAAGTTGGGAAATTTTTTGGTTTTGGTCATGTCAGTGTTCATACTGGTCTAAAAATGAAATCCATCACACATAGCTCAAATGATGTCCAATTTGCCACGAAATTTTATACAGAGAAACAAGACATTCACAGTGACTTGTGACAACTAGAAGCACCTTATTTGGATGTCTAGAGAGGGAGATATGAGTTTTAAAGATTCAATCCGGTATTAGGAACTCTAGCCGACCTCTGTTACTGTTTGATTGGATTTTGAGGTTTGGGCATGCTTGAACTAGTCTAGGGTTATTGTTTCCCTCTAGTTAACATCCACATCTTTCCTAATTGGTATCATTTGTATGGATTGGATTTTTTTGGAATTAATTGGAAATTTTTGAAGTTTGCTGCAGAATTCTTTGACAACACCAGTAGACAGCCTGACCTCTGGATAATTTCGAATGTCAAACGTCTTTTGTGTTAAATGTTATGGTCTGAACATATTTGTAAACATGAAGTAGACATGTGTGGCTTTCTAGAATGGCCAAGAATGAATGATTTTGATTTTTTGTAGAATTGGTTATGATTTTCTAAAATTTGTGATGGGAAAAAGGGAAATTCTGGCCGAAATTATATATATGAATTTTATGCTTCCTCTTGCTACACATGAGCTTTAGGCCAATTTTAATGATGGAAATAAGTTTTATCCATGTAATTAAACATAAAAATGTGATATATAAGCTCACATGGTCCATGTGACACCAAATGAAATTTTTATATGGGACGTAATGCTAAAATATCCATTATTTTTATGCTATTTTCTTTGCTCTTCCATGAGTTACATGATATGAAGCATGAGAAAAGCTAGGAAGTTATGATGTTACATTTATTGGTATCAGAGCAAAGTTTTAGGCTCTCTCGGATTGGATTTGGCTTGAGAATATAGTAATTGGGCTATGTAAAGGGCTTGTGTAGCTATAAAAAGTCTTATATGAGACATGTTAGGGTGTATGAGTATAATTTGTGGCTTTGTTTGTGATGAGTAAGTTGTAGAATGTCTTAGAGTAGATAGTGAATATCAGGAATGATTGGCCTTTAGAGTAGCTTGAGCAGAGCTAAACTTAAACAAAGCTAGTTAATCCAACGAATGGAGCTTTATGAGATATGATAACTCATCGGGATTAGTAGCAAGCCCAGGGTATGAACGAGGAGAAAATGATCTCATTGATAGGAAAAGGCTTGCTAGAGAGAGGATATAAGGCCTAATTCTTCCTGGTAGTCATACTCAGGCCATTTCGAGATGTCTTGCTTAATGCAGAGATAAGTAGTGATGTAGCGTGGTATGAGATGAGATTGCGGCTGCACGAGACTAGTCTAGAGAGGAAGTGAGAAAGAGAGTATCCCTTAGCCACAACACCTAAATGTCTAGATAAGTATTAGAGCCCAAAAAGCTAATTCCCTCAGGCCAGAGGTTAAGTTATAAGCTACACCCTAAAGTTCGACGGCCTTAAGATGATAAGTAGTTATACATGAATGAAGCGAGAGGTAGAACCTTCTAGCTTGATGATGGGCTAGATATAGAGGCAATGAGGCTCAGATTGATAATTAAAGATGAAATTCCAATCCATGAAAAAGTAAGTAAATCAGAGGCTGTTAGCCGCGGGCCAATTATTTCATAAAGTAGTGAGATAGTCCAGAAAGTTCTTCGCCACAGCCAATTAAGAACTTAGCTTAGGCCAATACTCAAATAGGAAATTAGGGAAAACCTGAGGCTAATTAGCTGCGACAAATGGCAGTTTAAATGCCTTATTGGTCATATTTAGGCCAACTTGAGGAATGAATTGATAAGGAATCAGTCGAGCCATACAGAACGGGAAACCCCTAGTATAAGTAGAGAAAAGAGTAATGAATAGTCACGGAAGGTTAGTAAGAAAATCTATGGGCCTAGTAGTTGAGACTGAGAAAAAGAGCTCAGCATAGAGAAACTTAGACATAGGGATGATAAGATTGTTGAGACCTGCCTTCAAGGCGTTGACTCTAACCTAGGGTGCTACCCTGTGAGATACTGAATGATAGAATGTTAGTGTAGTCTTGAAATAATGTAAGATAAAACTACCAGCAGTGAACCACTAGAGTGGCCCTAGAAAGGTGTACCTCATAGGTAACACCTAGAGGTAAAGTATTAGTAGCCTAGTAATAGAGCTCAGAAAAGAATTAGGGTAGTTAGTAAGCTACAGGTCCGATGAGATGGCTAGCCTAGGATGAGCATAAGCTAAAGCTTGGAGGAGATGGACTAATAGCATCATTTCAGGTGAGATATGTGAATGAAAAGCTCAGTGGAAGTCCTCCCTGGATCGAGAAAGGAAGGATGAGACATCTTGAGCTGGGGAAACCAACCAGCCAGCTGGTTAGTAATTTCCCTTAGATAGACCCCCTAAGTCATAAAGTACAATGATAAGGGAAGCGAGGAAGAACTAAGGAAATAGCCATAGAAGATATGCCCTCGCTTTAGTAATGACTAAATGCATAGACTAAGCCTAGAAAAGCAAACAGACAAGGGTCCGATAGCTAGTTAGATGAGCTGCCTCAGATGAGAATAATATAGGGTTAAGGCATGTACGTGATTAGAGTACCCAATAAAGCATAAGTTTTTCAGTAAGATAGAATCTAAACATTAAGAGTATGTGTTCTAGATTGGGTTAACAGAAATCTAGAAATAGTATACTATACCCTTGGGGTGAGGTTAAAGAGGCTGAACAGAGAAAAACCTAACTCTGATCCAAACAAAGAAATGAGCTGAGAAAAATAGCTAGTGCCTTAGTACCCTCAAGAAAGCTCAAGGGAGCTAGAGAAGGTGAGTCTTGTATATGCAGAGAAAGAGTGTAAGCCGAGAGCGCCATAGAACTTAATTCTTGGGATTTCATCAAATAAAACTCTTCTTACCAAGGGATGGTCTAGCTAAGAGTATAGTAAGAGTATGAGTGAAAAAGTAGACTCTTTTGATGTTACAGAGAGTGAATAAGTAGAGGAACCCCGGGAAAATGTAAGTGCTTTTGAGTATAAGGAAACTTGAAATGGCAATAGAAATTGCCAGTAGTAGAATATCCTTTTACTAAGTAAGAGGATAAAAAAGGTAGAAAGAGAAGATATGATAGTGTCTAAGCCGAGGACATACTAGATTGAGAATAAATTTCAGTTAATGTGCTTGAGTACTTAAGAAAGCACACTTGTCCTTAGTATAAATGCCCTTCTAGCATGATACTGCTGAAGTAAAAATAGTCGGGCAATGTAGAGAGATCTCGGGATGTAGTAGAGGAAGAATCCTACTTTCCCCAAGCACTCTACAAGAATAGGGCAGATAGAGAAAAGTAAGAGAATGATACTTTAGATTATTGGAAACTTGCAATATACGGTGATAGTGGCTTTGAGCTCAGTCATGAGGTGCCTGTGTATTAGTGTTTGATGTTAATAGTTTGCTTGCAATAATGGTTACATGATATTAGGCCTGATCAACCTAATAGTAATTGTGACTTGAGTGCATAGCAAAAGATGACATCAATCTCCAAAGTGTCTTGATAATCGAAGAATATTCTAGTTAGTTAGAAAACGAGATAAGTCAAAAAAGAGAGGTAAAGGGATTCCAGTAATATCATAATAAGAGAAAAGCATACAGAGAGGAATCCCCAATAGAGAATGTTCAGATTCAGTATGCATAGCCTGAGTCCCTTATAGTACATGTAAATGAAATGAGAAGGGATTAGTGTATAGCCTCTCTCCTGCCAAAAATGTTAACCACACTCAGTGTGTGAGATGCCTTAGTGCCAAAGCACCTAAAAGCAGAACATGGGCATAGTTAGAAATAACAGGATGTGAAAGGAGGGCTAGAACGAGTAAATGTAAAGTAAGTCAATAGAATAAGAAAAGAAATCCCAAGCAAAACGGGCTAAAGTGGGAATATGAGGATCCTATGAGGAGTGATGAGTGAAAAATTTAAAATGATCCCTAGTATCAGTATGACAGGATCCTAGAGAATCAGATGACACAAAACCTACTTCGCACGAAGAGCACGATGTACTTTTGAGTTTAGCCTCAGCTATTATGAGCGATGGTAACCGGACTTAGTGAGTATGTATTTTACTATCAGATACAATAATCTTAGGCTTTGACATCTCTTAAAGATAGATCGCAGTAGATCCCAACATAGCATAGTGGGTTACAGTAGACCCTAATAGGGCTCTGAGAGGTTGTAGTAGACCCAGGGGTCACAGTAGATCTCATAAAGTTATAGGGAAACCCTAGCCACAGCATGATAGTTGTCTAATAAGATGACGGCCTAAGATAGTTGTTACAGAGTAGTTAGTGTCAGAGACCAGTACAGTTTTAACTAGCTTTTATCTCAGAGACCTCCTGAGTCTAGTAGATCATTGCCACAGAGATATGAAGGCTTTACTCAAACAGTTAAACCATTAACTAGCTCTCTTCAGAGATGAGCATAGTATATGGGATGCGAAAAGCAAGAAATTAGCTTTTCAAAGTTAGAGCCAGATGAACCACTACCTAGCAGATAGTAGCCCTGACTGAGGGATAAAGATGTCCCCCACATGCTAGCTTATGTATGTAAAAAGGGGTTAGATGCAGTTTTTACATGAGATAAGTCGTACAGTATATCTCTAGTGAGTAAAAACTATGAGAATACCTAGCATCCCACCAGAGCTTGACAGTAGTTAGTGGTAATCGCTCTTCAGTGCCAGTATGAAACACACAAGTTAGGCCTATCAATGTTGAAATGAGGAACTATAAAATGCCATTGTAAGTGAGTAAAGAAAGTGAGAAAAAGTCCCAACCTACAGAGACAGATGTAACAGTAAATAGAGAAACTAGGATTATTAAAAGTAGAAAACTCCTCAACGAAGCTGTAATCCCAGTAAGCAGTTGCGAGATGAGGCCTGTGACAGAAAGAAATGTGAATTGTAACCATGGGATGAGCTAGTAAGAAAGAACGTAGAGATAAATAGTGGACGGAACATGTAAATAAGTAAACAGATAGACAGAAACCTCCAATGGCTGCAATGATTAGGAAAAGAAAATGAGATCTATGAGGAGCCATTGGGAGAAGATACAGGAGATTTGATATTAAATAAGTTATCTTTTGAGATATATAAATGAGTCCACTGAAAAAATGTTAACCCCTATGAAAGAGTTAAAACTAAACCGATGGGATTAGTAAGCTCTCCCAAGATAGGCCTCCAGAGTTAGAAATTTCCTTTCCTTATGAGAAAGAATTAGCTAGTACTTCATAGCAATAGAGGTATTATTAAGAGCTAAAATTTCCTGGCTAAGAAAAACTCAGAGTGAAATCGTTGAGAGAAGTATATAAAGCCAGGAAGAAGGGAAAGGAAAGAGCAGTTAGCCAGAGTAGAAAGAGTAAAATAAAGGTATACCCCAAATTTTGAGGATGAAATTTATTTAAGGGGGGAGAAATGTTAATATCCAATTCTCCAAAAAACTAGAGAAAATGTGAAAAATGTAATGTACGATTTTTTCATAAACGAACAAAATTCACCGGATACAAAAGGAAGTCCGTGAAAATGATGTAGTTAAGGTCCCAAAAAATTTAGGAAGCAGTTTAGACTCCTAAAAATGAGAATCCCAGGCTCAGACAGAACAAAAAAATAGAGCTAGAATGAAAAAAAAAAAATTTCTTATGAAAAACTTACGAAAATAATGGTATTTTCGTAATTTTAAAGTAAATTTTAGAATTCACACAAGAGGACTTTTTAATGAAAATTTTGAGTTCTCCAAGGTTCTTAGAGGCCCTGAAAACCATGGAAAGCCCTGGACAGTTAAAACCCCTCCGATGGATGTTTTTCAAACGTCAGTGTACCTGAACTTTGACGGATACGTTCAAGAAGGTTTTAACTCCGATTTGAGTGATTCTAAAGGCATTTTATTAAATTGGAAACCTAAATTTCATAATGGAAAAGATAGTTCTCAAGAAGAAGCTAAAACAAAGGAGAAACAAAAATACCAAGAACGAGGAGCAAACTAGAAAATTTTTGAAAAGTATTTCTTCCTCCCACCTGTATATATGATGCGCCCTTCTTCTCCCTTCATTTTGCTCGACCAAGTTCTGCCCAAAACTAGAGGAAAACCCTAGGGAGAGTGGTGCATAAGAGGAAGGCAAAGAGTGTGATGACCCTAACTTCTAATCATCATAATTGAAGTTTAAGTATGCGATTAATAATAATAAATCAAGGTTTGAAGTCATCAAGATTAATTACATCAGGAAAAAGTGGGAAATTTTGAACATTAACACATTAGGGACATTAACTGAACTACCACAAGTATTGGAGTGCACAAGTGAATCTAATCATCAATAAGATGTCTTACTTCATTTTACTATTGATTCCAACTCATAAAAACCTTCCACAAGAGTTTCTAAATCATTCCTTAGCATTATTATAGGGAAAAACTAAGGTTTCTAGGTTAAAATGAGAAATTGTAGACCTTACGGCCAAATTCCTTCTCATCGCAGCCAATTGCTCTTAGATTCACTCTGCTTAACTTCATGGGCTTCGCTGTGGCTAACTTAGAGCTTCGCCATGACTAAAAGACCCACTGGAGCCTTCCTAAGTTACTCCCCGATATTGGCTGCGGCCAATTATACATTTCATCATGGCTAATTACTCTTTGGAACACCACTAGACACAATTCTCGCATTTAGCCATGGCCAAGCCATGACCAATTTCTTTTTTGCCATGGCCAATTCCTCTCTGTTACCTTTCCTGGGCAACTTTGTCACATTTAGCCTAGGCTAATTAAATTTTGGCCACGACCAATTCTTTTCTGTCTCTACAACTCCTAATTTTTTATCCTATGCACTCCAATTCACCTTCTAGGAACACTCTAAGACCACTCTCCCCCAATTTCTGAAACTTTAATGGTATTTATCTACTTGATTTACTTAGCTAATCTATCATTATCTACTTCAAGATTTAAGTATTGATTTCTACTCACGAAACTATCACTCATTAGTAAAAATCCATAATTTAGTGACAGCAAAAGTGTTCCGACCACAAGGCACATAGGAGCAATGTTTAATGTTCATACAAGATCAAGTCACTCATCTATTGTTAGCCAATTACAACCATAATGTTTAATTCTATGATAATTATATTACATGTACAATCCCTATACTTGGCAATTCATGATGCAATGCAGCAATTATATAAAAGTAGTAATCTAATTACGCAATACAATCTGACAAGGCTTTCAAACCTATGTGCTACCAAACTATATAATAAGTTTCCATTAATTTTCTCTTTGCCACTAAGAGGTTCGGTCCTTAAAAATATTAGCCCACAACCTGGGTGAGATATATAATCTCAGTAACAAGAGGCAGATTCCATATATATGTACAGATTAATCAATACAATGCAATTTCATATCATTAATACCAGAATCATCAATTCAATTTGCAAATGAACTAGTTGAGCTACCAATGACTACTGTCCCATATCAGCAATCATACACAATATGTTAATGGCCAATAACACCGGGAGAGGTCCGTCCACGGCACCTACTCCATAATGAGCACAACTAGGGCTCAGTGTATCTAGGGTTTGATCACAACTCGGTGCCCGATCGAAGCACATGCACGGGTGGCAGCAGCACCACAGCTCTACTATGGACTCACAAGGTCTAATCACAATAACAATTCAAGTAGTCAACTAATTATTTAGCATTTCAAAATCAAGCATGTGTAGCAAATATCATATTAACATGAGCATATAAATGGAATTAGGAAAATAACCCCGATTACCTCAATGAAGCCAATTACTTTGCCTCTAGCTATCATTATAATTCAAATGCACACTAAGCCTAAAACAAGTATAGTCATCATCATTTCTAGCAATAAATCATATATCCAAAGGGTTAAACCACCAATAGCTACCTAAAAGTTACTTACTTAGCTTCTTAAAGGGTCAATTGCACTAATTCGAGGTCAAGACATCAAAGCTCATAATGGTTCACTCCCCACATCTCCATTTTCCCATATGTACGAGGCATGCACCAAAAGTCAGTCCAAATGATGGGAATTTAGTACATACATCTCATAAAAGGAGAGAAATCACTTACCTATACATCTAAGAGGTTAAATGGACTGAGTTGAGTCTCAACTACCAAGAACACACCATGGGACATTCCCAAACTTGGATTTGAGTCATCAACCCTAAAAAATTCAATTTTTCACCTTTATCTCCTTCTAATTTTGCACAATAGCAGAAACTATTATGAAAATCAACCCTTAGGGGCATTTGCCAGCAAAGTAATACATAAAATAGAAGGAAAATACTTACCCAATCATCCCTCTAACTTCTAACTCCAAAAATCTTACAAGGAATCGCCTAAACACCAAATTTCATATTTGAGAAGGAGATGAAATTACCCAAAACCAGAAACTAATAGGACCAAAATGAAGAGGAGAATGAGAGAGACATGTTTTATATAAATTACTTTGGCCAAATCTTCCTCTAGAAGTGAGAAATGGTGGAGGAATGCAGAAAAACCCTAGCCCCTCTTCTCAAGTGCGAAAATAGCTTTCTAAATCTGCAGAACATGAATTTCTTGGTAACCAAATGGGTGGAGAGAAGATTTCTTAGGGTTTTAGTGAAGATGGGCTAGTCCAATGGGACCATTATTTCAAGTGGGCTGGTGCTAGGCGAGATGGGCTACAGAGACTCTTAGGGTTGGAGAGAATGTGCTAATTTGCAGGCCTAAAATCCATTTAGATTAGGGTGGGAATTTATTGGGCCATAAGTTAGAGGGTTTATGGTAGGTTTGGGCTGCCTTAAGGGCCTAAATATTACCTATGGCCTGATTTATTTTTAGAATTGGGCTAAGGTTCATTGGTTTGGGTTGCAGAGTTTTGTTTTGTTTTGTTTTTGTGTTGAGGATGGAGTGTGTTGATCTAATAGCCCAAGACCTAATTGGCCTCACTTTCCCAAGTTTGGGCTAAGGCTAAATGGGCTCTTGTCTCACTTAAATTCACTAATAAGTTTTGGGCTTTCCAAAAAATTTAAGTTAAGCCCATATTGGGCTCTCCTACTAAGCTCATGGCATAATTAGGCTTCTACATTTAGTCCAAAACTCAATTAAATTTTCTATATGGCTGGAAGTAAAAGTCCACCCTCTTAGTTAATTTTTCTAATTAATCCATATTATTCCCTAATTGCCATAATTAACCTTAATTAATTTTTAGGGTGTTACAAAGAGGAGGAGAAATCAAAGGCTTAAGGTATGAAAATTTAGTAGTTCTTCATGCTCTTTCTCTTCTAAACCTCTTATTCTTCATTCTCCTTTATTTCCTATGATTATAATGAAGTATATGTATCTATTTTAAAGGAGAAATTAAGGGAAAAATTCAGATTTGAAGAGAAGAGCTCAAAGAAGACAAGATTCAAGTGAGAAAACAAGGAAAAATAAAGTAATTTCTTCTTCCATGGTTGATACCTCTTGCTTCCCTTCTCCACCCATTTCGCACCATATAAGAAACCATAGGAGCGCTTGGTTTTTGTGTTGAACCAAGGGTGATTCTTAGGAAAAAGAGTGAGGAGATTAAGAATATGCAAAAAGAATTAACAAATAACCATGGAAATTCAAGATGCAAAGTCTAGGGTTTCATATATTTCTTGCAAAATCTGATTTGATACCTTGATTCCTATGTCTAAATGAGAGTTTAAGTGAGCCCCTAAGATCCCTAGAAGTCTCCCCATGTGCTTCCTCCATCAAGAAAACAAAGCAAACTCCAAGGAAGCCAAAATCATGCATTATTTTGGCCTAAAGGGGTTTGTGTAGCTAGGGATAGTTTTAAATTTTTCTAAGCCCATTCTTGAGCCATATATGATGAATGAAAATGAGGGGAGGCCTTGAAAAAAATTTAAAACCCATAGAAAATGAGTTGGTGCCTTATGTTCCATATTATGACCTAAAGAAGCAACATATAACTAGGCTCTTGGTTTTGATTGTGTGATGACTCCAAGAGGCTTAAAAGGAGTCAAGAATCATATTTGAAAGAAAAAAATGGAATTTAGAATTTATTTGAGGGGAGTTGCTTCATTAGGTACAATTATGGAACCATAATGAGGTTACAGACTAAGCTAGAGTTCAAGTAAGTTGTGTGACCTTAGAATTAATTCCATAAACCTAATTGGCTTCCATAAATTGTGTCTAGGCTAAGAGAAATCATCCCCACACTTTTGTTTGTGTGTGGCCAAAAAAGGGAGCTTGCATTCAAGGGAAAAAGTGTGTAATTGCATCCAAGGTAACTCTCTCCACCTTCTCTCATGCATGAATGTGTGCTTTGCTTGTCTTTGAATATGTGTATGTGTATTTTTAAACCATGAACAGTGTTCTAGCATGACTTTGATTCCATGGTGCCATGATGTTATAATATGGTTTCATATGATGTTTATGATATGTGCTTGGGTTTGCTTGTGTGTGGTGCGGCCAAGAACCCTTAAGATTGGTTGAGACAAAGCAAAGAGTCTCCTAAAAGTGAGGTTAACTCCCAAGAGCATGGTTGAGTCTAAGAATCTCTTAAAGAATGGGTGAGGCAAGTTCAACATCCATAAAAAATTAGGTGAGGCCAATCCACTTGCTTGGCAAGCCTTTGTATGCTATGTATGACTTTCTCAAATGATGAAAATGTCTCTTGAATGGTTGCACATGTCAACATGACCATACATGCATTTTTAAGACTTGTTTATATCTATTATGTATGATTGAATGGGAGATGAGCTATTGGGATTCTTTAAATCTCATCATCTCCTCTCCAATGCTCTAATATGCTAGGTGGACCTAAGGAGCAAGGCAATGGGAGCCAACCACATGAGAGATGAAGGAATGACATTAATATGTGGAAATTTTGTTACTTTAAGGCTATAAGAATGGCATATGTTGAACTTCATGGTTGTATATGTCTTATGAAGTCATGAACATGTATAAATATGTTAATATGTCATGTGTAGTTGAGAGAAAGCATTATGAAACCATTAGAATGGAATTTAAGTATGTTATGACAATGTAGCTTCTTGAATGAGTTTATGTGATTGTGTATAATTGCAAGTGGCATAACTAAAATGAGATGTATGAGGGTTGGGGCCATTTAGGTAGCTCACACAAGTTCTAATTATAATTTTAGACATGCCCAAGAGGTGCCAAACCCCAAGGAAAGCTATTTGGACATTTTGGTATCCTATATAGAGCCAAAATTGACCATAATGGAACCTTATGTCACTCTTTTCCTAAATGAGCTATTCTTGATCTAAGATTTAGAATGCAATTAGAGCTTGTTGAGAGCTTTTTGAAAAGCTAAAGAACATAATTTTGAAGGTCTAGAAAATATTTGATGAATTTTCAAAGTTGAAAAATTTTCTGGTTTTGGTCATGTCAATGTTCATACTGGTTCGAAAATGAAATCTATCACACATGGCTCAAATGATGTCCAATTACCACAAAATTTTATACAAAGAAACTAGACATTCACAGTGACTTTTTTCATCTAGAAGCACCTTATTTGGATGTCTAGAGAGGGACATATGAATTTTTAAAAATTCTGTCTAATATTAGGAACTCCAGCTGACCTCTATTATTGTTTGATTAGATTTCAAGGCCTAGGCATGCTTGAGCTAGTCTAGAGTTATTTTTCTCCTCTAGCTAACATTGATAACTCTCCTAATTGATATCATTTACATGTATTGTATTTTTGTAGAATTAATTGGATATTTTTGAAGTTTGCTACAGAATTCTGTGATAGCATTAGTGGATAGCCTGACCTCTGGACTATTTCAAATGTATAACATCCTCTGTGTTAAATTTTATAGTCTAGAAATATTTTTAGTATGAAGTAGACATGTGTAAATTTCCAAAATAGCCAAGAATGCATGATTTAGATTTTTCTAGAATTAGTTATGATTTTCTAAATTTTGTGATAGAAAAAGGGAAATATTGGCCAAAATTATACATGTGAATTTTATGCTTCCTCTTGCTACACACGAGCTCTAGGCCAATTTTAATAATGGAAGTAAGTTGTATCCATGAAATTCAGTATAAAAATGTGATGTATGAGCTCACATAGTCCATGTGATACTGAATAAAATTTTCATACGTGACGTAATGCTAAAATATCCATTATTTTTATGCTATTTTCTTTGCTCTTCCATAAGTTACATGATGTGAAGTATGAGAATAGCATGAGAAAACCTAGGAAGTTATGGTGTTACACATATAACCCTAGCTTTCATTTATACACAATACATTAATATAATTATATAGGCTCATAACATCATAGGTCATATCCAATTAGGGATTGCATCAATTGCTATCCATAAGGCCTTAAAATAATAATTTCAAGACACTTTGATGTCATGTTCTCATCTTTAAGGTGGTTAGCTTCCATTACCTTGCTCTCTTGATCCACCTAGCATGTTAGAAAATTTGAGAGGAGGGAATGAGATTCAAAGAATCCAAATAGCTCATATCCCATTCAATCATACATAAAGCATGCAAAACAAGTCTTACAAATACATGCATGAGCATGTTGTCATGTCTAAACATTCAAGAAGCATTTTCATCATTTGAGCAAGTCATACATGGCATACAAAGGCTTGCCAAGCAAGTGGAATGGCCTCACCTAATTTCTTATGGATGTTGGACTTGCCTCACCCATTCTTTAAAAGGGTCTTGGATTTAACCATGCTCTTGGGAGTCAACCTCACTTTTGGGAGACTCTTTATTTTGTCTCAACTAATCTTAAAGGTTCTTAACTCATCTTCACCATGGCTAAGGGTTCTTGGCCTTACCACACTCAAGCAAATCAAAACATACATCATAAACATCATATGAAAGCATATTATAACATCATGGCACCATGGAATCAAAGTCATGCTAGAACACTTTTCATGGTTTAAAAATACACATACACACATTCAAAGACAAGTAAAGCAAACAATTACACCTGAGAGAAGGTGGAGTAAGCTACCTTGGAAGTAACTATACACTTTTTCTCTTGAATTAATGCTCCCTCCTTTGGCCACACATGAACAAAAGTGTGGGGATGATTTCTCTTGGCCTAAACACAATTTATGGAAGCCAATTAGATTCATGGAATTAATTATAAGGCCACACAACTTGCTTAAACTTTAACTTGGTCAATAAGCCCTTTTATGTTTCCAAGAATGCACCTAATGAAGCAACACTCATCAAATAAATTTTAGGCTCTATTCTTTCCTTTCAAATATGATTCTTGACTCCTTTTAAGCCTCTTGGAGTCATCACACAATTAAAAAAAAGAACCTAACTACATATTACTTTTTTAGGTCATATTATGGAACATAAAGTACCAACTCATTATCTAGGCTTTCTAAATTTTTTCCAAGGCTTCCCCTCATATTCATTCATCATATATGACTCAAAAATGGGCTAAAAAAATTTAAAACTCTCCCTAGGTATGCTAACCTCTCTTGACCGAACCTAGGAAGCATTTTGCTCTCCATGGACTTTGGTTTGTTTTCTTGATGAAGGAAGCACATGGGGAGACTTCCAAGGATATTAGGAGCTCATTTAAACTCTCATTTAGACATAAGAATCAAGGTATCAAATCAGATTTTGCAAGGAATATATGAAACCCTAGATTTGCATCTTGAATTTTCATAGTTATTTGTTAATTCTCTTTGCATAATCTTAATCTCCACACCCTTTTTCCTAAGAATCACCCTTAGTTCTACCTAAAAACCAAGCCCTCATAGGACTTCTTGAGTGGGTCGAAATGGTGGAGAAAGGGGAGGAAGAGATAGCAAGATGGAAGAAGAAATTACCTTGTTTTCTTACTTTTTCTCACTTGACTCTTGTCTTCTTTGAGCTCCTCTCTTCAAATCTGAATTTTTCCCTTAAAACAAATTTATAAACTTTTTTATAATTATAAGAAAGAAAGGAGAATGGAAGAGAAGAAGTTTGGAAGGAAGAAAGCATGAAAAACTACTAAATTTTCTTACCTTTTAGCTTGAATTTCTTCTCCTTTTCTTCTTCCTCTTGTGTGCCTCATCCCCTACGGTTTTCTATGATTTTTGGGCAGAACTTGGTCTACCAAAATGGAGGCAGAAGAAGGGTGCCACTTATATATATAAAGAAGGAAGAAGAACTTTTCAAAAATTTCTATTTTGCCCTTCATTCTTGGCATTTTTGTTTCTAGTTCATTTTAGCTCCTTTTTTAGAACCATCTTCTCCATTATAAAATTTAGGTTCCCAATTTAGTAAAATACTTTTGGAATCACTCAAATTGGAGCTAAAACCTTCTCGAATAGATTCATCAAAGTTCAGGTACACCATTATTAAAAAATATCCACCAGAGGGGTTTTAACTGTTCGAGGGCTTTCCATGGTTTTCAGTGCCTTTGAAAACCTCGAAGAACTCAAAATTTTTATTTGAAAAGACCTCCTGTGTGAATTTCAAAATTTGCTCAAAATTATGAAAATGCCATTACGTTTCGTAAGTTTTTTGTTAAGTTTTGTTTCTTTATTCTAGCTTTATTTTTCTTTCCGTCTGAGCCTGGGATTCTCTTTTTCAGGAGTCTAGAATGCTCCCCAAATTTTTTGGGACCTTAACTACTTCATTTTGGGGGACTTTCTTTTATATCTTGTGAATTTCATTCGTTTATGAAAAAATCGTACGTTACATTTCTCATGTTTTCTCTGGTTTTCAGAGAACCAGATGTTACATTTCTCCTCCCTTAAATAAATTTTGTCCTTTAAATTTGGGGTACACTTTCTCTTATTCTTTTATTTTCTGACTAACTGCTCTTTTCTTTCCTTTTTTCCTAGCTCTATATGTTTTTCTCAATGATTTCACTCGTTTAAATTTTTCTTGGCCAAGAAATTTTCATACTAGCTTTTAATGAGAGCTCTATTATTATAATGTACTAGCTAGTTTTTTTTATAAGGAAACGAAATATTTAACTCTGGAGGCCTATCTTGGGAGAGCTTACCATTTATATCGGGTTAGTCTTAACCCAGTCATAGGGGTTAACGTTTCTTTCAGCAGACTTATTTACACATCTTGAGAGGTAACTTATTTTGTATCATGTCTCCCGTATCCTCTCCCAATGGCTTGTCATAAAGTCTCATCATCTTTCTGATCATTAGAGCTATTGGGGATTTCTGTCCATTTGCTTACTTATTTACATGTACTGTCCACTGTTTATCTCTGCGTTCTTTCTTACTAACTCATCCCATAATTACAATTCATATTTCTTTTTGTTACAGGCCTCACATCTTAATTATTTACTGGGATTACAACTCCTTTGAAGAGTTTTCACTTTTAACAATTCCAGTTTCTCTATTTACTACTGCATCTGTCTCTATAGGCCGGGACTTTTTCTCACTTTCTTTACTCACTTATAGTGGCATTTTATAGCCCCTTATCTCAACACTAATAGGCCTAACATATGTATCTCATACTGGCATCGAAGAGTGACTACCACTGACTACTATTGAGCTTTGGTGGGATGCTAGCTGTTCTCATAGTTTTGATCATAAGAGATATACTATACCACTTGTCTCATGTAAAACTGCACTTGACCCCTTTCTAAATACATAGGCTAGCATGTGGGGATCACTCTATCCCTTGGTCAGGGCCAATATCTGCTGGGTAGTGGTTTATCTAGCTCTAACTCTGGAAAGCCAATTTCTTGCTTTCCTCATCCTATCCTATACTCATCTCTCAAGAGAGCTAGTCAGTGGTCTAACTGTCTGAGTAAAGCCTTCATATCACTGTGGCAATAATCTACCAGACTCAGGAGATCTCTAGTCTTTGAAACAAAATCTAGCTGAAACTGTATTGATCTCTAAGACTAATTGATATGTAAAAACTATCTTAGGCCATCATTTCACTAGGGAACTGTCATGCTGTAATTGTGGGCTCTTTGTAACTCTGTGGGATCTACTATGACCCCTGGGTCTACTGCAACCTCTCAAAGCCCTACTAAGGTCTATTGTAACCCGCTGTGATATACTAGGATCTACTCTAATCTATCTCTGGGATACGTCAAAGCCTAAGATTACTATATTTGACAGTAAAATACATGCTCACTAAATCTAGTAACCATTGCTCATGATAGATGAGGCTAAACTCAGAAGTACATCGTACTCTTCGTGTGAAGTGGATTCTATGTCATCTCATTCTCTAGGATCTCATCATACTGATATTAGGGAGCATTTTAATTTTCACTCATCGTTCCTTATAGGATCCTGAAATTTCCACTTCAGTCCCTTTTTGCTTAGGCTTTCTTTCTTACACTATTGACTTACTTACTTTACATATACTTGTTCTAGCCTTCCTCTCATATCCTATAGTTTCTAACTATGCCCATGTTCTACTTTTAAGTGCGTTGGCACTAGGACATCTCACACACTGAGCATGGTTAACATCTTTGGGAGGAGAGAGGCTATACACGAATTTCTATTCATTTTATTTACATATATTATAAGGGACTCGAGCTATGCATATTGAATCTGAGCATTTTCTACTGGGGATTTCTTTCTACATGCTTTCCTTACTATTTTAGTATTCCTGAAATCCTTTTACCTTTTTTTTCTAACTTATCTCATCATTTTACTAACTAGAATACCTTTTGATTATTTGGGACACTTTGGTAATTGATGTTGTCATTTGCTACGCACTTAAGCCACATTACTACTAAGTTGGCCAGATCCAATATCATGTAGCTTCTATTGCAAGCAAACCATAGCATCAAACATTAATACACTAGCATTTCATGACTGAGCTCAGAGCCATTATCACCAGTATATTACAAGTTTTCCAACAATCTAAAGTATTCCTTTTGTACTTTTCTTTATTTGCCCTATTCTCATAGGATACTCGAGGAAAGCATGATTCTTTTCTCTACTTTGTCTTAAGATCACTATACATTGCCCGACTATTTTTACTTTAGGCACTATCATGTAAAAAATGCATCTATGCCAAGGATAAGTGTGCTTCCTCAAGTATTCAAACATATCAACTAGATATTTGTTCTTAATCTATTATGTCCTCGGCTTGGATACTATTATATTTTCTCTTCCTTTTTACTTTCCTATCCTTTTTCTTAGGTGAAAGGATACTCTACTGTTGGCTATCTTTGTTTCCAGTTTAGATTCCTTTATACTTAAGAGCACCTACATTTTTTTAAGGTTCTTCTACTTGTTCACTCTCTGTAACATCAAGGGAGTCTACTTTCTACTCATACTCTTGCTTTGCTTTTAACTAGACCATCCCTTGGTAAAAGAATTTCTATTACCTGTAACCTCAGGAATTACATTCTATGGTGCTCTCGGCTTACACTCTGTCTCTACATAATGCAAGACTCACCTTCTAAGGTGGTCTCTAACTTTCTCAAGCTTTTTTGAGGGTACTAAGGTACTACCTGTCTATCTTAGCTTACTTCTATGTTCGGATCAGAGCTAGGCTTTTTCTCTATTCAACCTCTTTAACTTCATTTCTAAGAGCACCATATACTGATATTTAGGGTTTTACTAACCCTATCTAGAACATGTACTCTCAATGTCTAGATTCTACCTTACTAAAAACTTATGCTCTATTGGGTGCTTTAATCACTCACGTGTCTTAATCCCATATCATTCTCATATTCAAGAGCTCATATAACTAATTATCAGACCCTTATCTATTTATCTTTCTGGGCTTAGTCTACTCATTTAGTCATTACTAAAGTGAGAGTATCTTTTCTGTAGCTAGTTTCTCAGCTCTTCTTCCCTTCCCTTATCACTATACTTTATGACTTAGGGGGGTTTATTTAGGGGAATTTACTAACCACTACTGGGTGGTTTCCCTAATATCAGGATGTCTTATCTTTTCTTTCTCGATCCAGGGAGAACTTTCACTAAGCCTTTCATTCACGTATCTCACCTGGAACAATTTTACTAGTCATCTCCCCTAGACTTTAGCTTATGCTCAGCCTGGGCTAGCAATCTCATTAAACCTGCAACTTACACCAGCTTAGTGCTTTCTCAACTATTCTCATTCTTTATGAGCCTTTGTTATTAGGCTAATCATACTTACCTCTAGGTACTACCTATGAGGTACACCTTTTTAGGCCACTCGTTATGTGCCTTATTGTTGGTAGTCTTATCTTACATTATTTCAAGGCTACACTGGTGATTGTATGCTTGTATGTGCACTTGTATTGTGAGACATGCCATTGGATGTTACCTGGTTGTATTGGTACCAATATGCTTATATTTTTTATTGTAAAAATTGCTCTTAAAGGGTGAGGTAGTGCCAAAAGTCCTTTGTAATAGATAAGGTAGAGCCAAAAGTCCCTAGGTATAGGTGAGATAAGGCCAAAAATCTCATAGATGAGTGAGGGCAAGTTAAAAGTCCCTAGACCAAGGGTGAGGCTAATCTAAAAGTCCCAAAAATAGGGTAAGGCTAAACTAAAAGTCCCTAGAGCTTACTCTTGGCATTGATATGATTTTCATGGCATGTAAATTATGTGCTGAATAATTCTTATAGTTTTGGATGCCTACTTGCATGCATTGACATGTTTATATGCCTTGATTGCCTCTTTGAATGAGTGTATGAGCTATTGAGATTTTTTGAATCTCACCCCTTCCTTCTCTCATCTTAACATGTTAGGTGAAGTACAAGGAGATTAAAGTTGAAGTCAAGGAGCTTGAAAAGCTATTTCTTGCCACTTTGTATAGTTTTGTATGGCCTTTGATGTAAAGAGACATTAATATTTATATGTACATGTTATTTTTGAGATGTAAATATTTGAGCAAGTGTAAAAACATGTATAAATGATGTGTGAACCATGTATGGAACCAAAGCAATGGAAATATGAGATTTAGTCACTTGGTGGCTTGTATGTAATAGTGTATTATTGCATGTAGCATGGTGAGTTTGACATATGTGATGGTTTTGACCACTTGGGCAATTCTTATATGTTATGTTTATGCTTTAAAACTTGTCTAAGAGGTGATAGAGCATTTAAGAAACCATTTGAACCACTTTTGACCTATATAGGATGTTAAATTTGCCATATTCGTGAGTTATGCCAAGATATAACTAAATGAGCTCTTTTTGGTTCAAAATTTGGCATGCATATAGGTCCTACCTAAAGCTTTTTGGGAAGTTAAAGTGCATATTATTTGGAGGCCTAGAGAATTTTTGGTGAATTTTTAAAGTGGATAAATTTTGATAGAAATGGCATTGTTACTATGTAAATGGTCAATAGCCTCACCTCTATCACACGTGGGTCAAATGATGTCCAATAGTCATGAAATTTTATAAGGAGAAACTAGATACTCACAGTGACCTATACGTAATAAAAGCACCTCAATTGAAGGTCTGTAAAGGGAGAAATGATTTTTTAAACTTATATGTCAGTATCAGGGATGTCAGTAGACCTTGGCTATTGTTCCAAATTAGTATAGTTTTCCTAGATTGAATTTTTGTAGAATTAGTTATGAATTTTTGAAGTTCATATTAGTAAGCTATATCAAAAATGCTAGGCAATCTGACCTTTTGAGCTTTTCAATTGTCAAACATGGCCCAAATGATATGATTGTGGTTTGAAATTATTTTTAGTATAAAGTTAACATCCAGAGCTTTCCAGAAAGCTATCATTTTCTTGATTCCCATTTTTCTAGAATTAATTATGATTTTCCAAAGTTGGGGTTAAAAACTTGAATTCTAGACCTGTGAGAAAAATGTAATTTTTATGGTTTTTAGCTTCAAATCCGTGGTTTATGGATTGTTTTATGCTATGTATGAGTTGTATGGATGGGCTTTAAGTAGAAAATGTGAGTAACAGGTTCATAGGACCTACAGGGCAAAGTATGAATTTTTAAACCCTGACATAACGTATTAAAATACCATGGTTTTAGTTATTTTCTTTAGAATTTCATGGAATCAAGCTTAAGAGAAAGATAATTAAGTCAAACGTATTATGGTGTTACAATTTGAGATCTAACAAAATTAGAGCAATACTCTAGACATCAAATAAGGAGGATCTAAGGCCAAATGTGCCCTAAAAATAGAGCTAAATGAGCCAGAAAAGTAAGTGAAAAAAAGTTAGGCATTTCATAATTTTTGGCAATTTTGAAAAAATCACAACAGGGCTTCTCAAATAGAAAATTTAAGCTTTTCGGGGTTCTTAAAGTCCCTGAAAACCATAGAAATCCCAAAAATAGTTAAAACTCCTCCGGTGAGCGATTTTGGCTACTAGTTGACTAAAACTTTGACTGAACAATTCAAAATAGTTTCAAACCTAATTTGAGTGATTCCAAAGGCAATTTATAAGTTAGAGAGCCTAAATTTTATGATGAAAAAGACAATTCTGGAAAAAGAGTTGAAATGAGGCCAAATGGACAAATCATCGTTTAAGGACTAAAGTGAAAAGTTAAAAAAGTGTGTTAACTTTACCTTTTTGGCTTTTTAAACATCCATCCACTTGTTCCAACCCTTAGCCATGATTTTTTTTTGTCTGAAACAGAGTTGAGAGAGCCCCACAGAAACACATAAGAAAGGAGGGAAAAGAGAAAGGAGAAAGCCAAGAAAAGGTGAGAAAAGTGTGGAATTTCATAACTCTTCCTTCATTAATCTTATTTCTCTCCCTCTCCTCTTTACTCCTATGGCTTTTTATGATCTATATGGGGCTGTTTTGGGTCTAGTCCAAATGAGGGAGCTTAGAATTTCAAGGAGGAGTATGAAGCAATGGAAAAAGTCTTTGAAATTGTCTTGAAACAAGGTAAATTCTATGGCTTTTCTTGCACTTCTTGCTTGTTCTCCTCCATATGAATTTCGTGCAACCTAGAGCCCATCCAAAGGGAGTTAAATTCTAACCATATCAAGGGAAAAACAAGTGATTTAGAGTGTCAAAATTTAGAATAGGCAAGTGGAAACAAAAAGGGAGCCTTAAAATTCAAGTTGGCAAAACGTGGGGCTTTGAAATAAATTATGAAATTTGATTTCTCCTAGAGGTATTCTAGCTTATGTAAGACATGGTATGAGTTCCTTAGACCCTTAGGAAGTTGCATATGTGACATTCCTTCCAAGAAAATAAAGCAAAGTCCAAGGGCTCTTTTCATGATGCATATCTTGGCCATACAAGGTCTGGCTACTAAAGGAGTATTTTAATTTGTTCTAAGCCTAGATTGGGACTATATATGATGGAAGAATATGAGAGGAAGCCTTGGAAAAATTTTAGAAGCCATTGATAGTGAGATGGAGGTGTAGGCTCCATAATGTAGCATAATGAAGCAATTCTTAGCTAGGCTCCTCAAAATGAATGTATGATTTATCCAAGGAGTCTTAATGGAGTCAAGAACCATAGATTGAAGGAGAGACTAGAGCTAAGATCATAAATTCTTATAGTTGCTTCATTAGGTGCTTTATGAAACTATAATTGAACCATATGAGAAACCAAGCCTCCCTAGAGTGTGTGTAGTGTTAAAGTTTGTTCCAAGAATATAATTAGGTCCTATTTGATGTGTCTAGGCCAAAGGAATCAAGCTCCACCTCATTGTAAGGGTGTGGCTAAAAGAGGGGAAGAGAATTCAAGAGAAAGTTTGCAATTCTTACTTCAAGGTAGCTCTCTAGCCTTTCTCTCATGCATTCTTGGATGTTCTCTTGTCTTTGGGTATGTGTGTACATGTTTATGCCATTGAAAATGTTTCTAGTAAATGTTTATATGCCATGGTACCATGATACTCTTGTTATACTCTTAAAATGCCTTTTATGAATGTGTTTTGGCTTGAATGGGTTTGATGAAGCCAAAAGTCCCTTAGCTAGGGTGAGGATGAGCCAAAGGTCTCCAAGATTGGGTAAGACAAAGCCAAAAGTTTTTAGAAGAGTGAGGCTTAGTTAAAAGTCCCTTAAAAGTGGATGAAGCAAGTCCAAAAGTCCCAAAAAATGGATGAGGGTAAACCATTACCTTGGCAAGCCTATGTATAATGTGTATTGAGTTTTTGAATATGAGAAATGCTTTATGTATGTTCATAAGTTGTAAGATTGTCATGCATTCATTCTTAGACTTGTAAATGCATCCATTATGTATGTTTAAAAGGGTAAAGAGCTATAGAGATTCTTGGAATCTCACTCATCCTTCTCCAATGCCTAAATATGTCTAGGTAGATCAAGTGAGCCAAGAAATGGAAGCCACCACTCTTGAAGGCAAGGAGATTGACAAAGGAAATGCTAAATGGTCATTTTGTAACTATAATGTTGTTAAATGATGTAGGCTTATGGTGTATATGACATGTAGTCACTGGAACATATGTAAATATATAGATACATGATGGATGTATCGAAATTGGGAGCATAGGAAGGAGAATGTATGTTTTTGGAATTGATATGCCTTAATGAGCTTATGAAACCTTGTGTATAAGAACAAGTACGGTAGTGTTTTTGTGATGTACAAATATTTGGACCACTTGGAAATGTTTAGTAGGCTATATTTAAGCCTCCTCACATGCTCAAGGGGTCATAGGCAAGGTAGAAGCAAATTTGGTACACATTTGACCCTATATGATGCTTAAAATGGCTATTTTGGCACCCTATGTCATAAACCGACCAAATGAATGAATTTTTTCCATAAATTTTTCTTTCATATAGGTCTCATCTAGAGCATTTTGTAGAGCCAATAACTACATTATTTGGAGCTCTAGAGAATTAACTATGAATTTTCAAAGTTGGGAAAAAGCTATTAAAATGGTCATTACACTATTCACCTAAGATCATCCAAATGCCAAATGTTATCCAATGCCTATGAAATTCTATAGACATAAACTAGATATAATAAGCTTTTTGTATCCACAAAGATCACCTCATTTGGATTTATATTGAGGGAGTTATGAATTTTTGAAGTTGGTGGTCGGTAACAATAATGCAGTAGGACCTCTGATTAAAAATATTTTTAGCCTTTGATTAACATCCATATATTTCCAGAATAGCATGGTTTGCTGGGTTTTGATTGTTCTAGAATTAGTTATGAATTTTTGAAATTTATATTAGTAACTTGTGATAGCAAATATAGGCAGCTGAACTTTTGGTGCTTTTCTATTGTCAAGCATGGTCCAATTGATGTTTTCATGGCCTATAATGATTTTTAACATATATTTGACATTCAGGGATTTCCAAAAAGCTATCGTTTATTTGATTTTGATTTTTCTAGAATTAATTATGATTTTTCAAAATTGATGACAAAAATATGGAAAGCTGAACCCGAGGCCAACTTGTAATTTTTCTAATGTGAGGCTTCTAACCTGAGTTGTATGTGATATTTTATGTTGTTTATGACTTATATGGATGGATTATGAGTAGAGGATGGTATTGAAAAATTCACAGGGTCCATGGAACGAAAAATAAAAATTTAAAGGCTTACGTAATGCTATTTAATGCATTATTTTTATTGATTTTCCATGGATATCATGCAAGAAGCTTAGTTGTGGTAAGGAAAGGCTAAAAGATGGCTAGGTATTATAGTCGCAACTCTCTCAAATTGCATATTATTCAATTGTCTATTCCATTTAACAAATATACCACAAATCCAATAAATATCATACTTTTATATTGGTTAAATTTTCTATACAAAACATAAATGGTCCAAGTATAATTGTTAGACAACTTTTACAATTCAATACTATCACACCATACATAGTTAGCATCTATTTCATAGCAGAACTAGCTAAAAGTATCATTTATCATGGCTTTATCACTTTTCATAGCGAAAATAATCATCATTAAAAGCTAGAATAATTCATTTAGGGCTAAATGGACCATATGAGCTTACCAAACTCATTGTCCATCCCTAACACATTTGTTCAATCATAAATATCACAATTTGAAGCTTAAAATTCAAGTCCAAGTCATATAACACGAAATCACACTTCTCTTGGCAATTTCCATATTCTGATATGAATTTTTGAAAATCATAACTAATTTAAAAAAAATTCAAATCATGCATACTATGGTTTTCTAAAAAGTTCAGGATGTCCTCTAACTATCATAAAAATTTCAAATCAAAACAACAACAATTGGCCCACAAAATTCAATGGAACAATACCATGAGCCTGGTGGATGTCATACAACAGAACCAGCTTTTTAAAATTTAATATCTCTTTCTATACTAATCTAAATAGGCTACTCTCGGTGGCTATGGAAAGCTTATGATGTCTACTATATGCCTGTAAAATTTTATGAGCATTAGACTTTATTTGACTCTTGAACGACATTTAGAACTAAATAGACCGTATGAACAGTAATTGGGACAATCATGTATAATTTGACCAATTTTGAAAATTTAAAATCCATTTCAAGAAGTATAATGGTACCATAACATGTAATCAATGGCTAAAAATATATCTTATGGTTCAAATATACACATAAGCATATAATGACAATTTAACATCCAAGAAATGTATACAAGAAAGGTTAGAGAGCTACCTTATGCCAAGAATACAAACTTTTCCCTTTGCTTTCTTACTTCTCCTTTTTGGCCACACACATACACCTAGGAGAATCTTGATTTGCTTGGTCTAGACACATCAAATAAAATACCATTCAATCATTGAAACCAATTCTAGTTTCATATAAACTTTATACAAGTCTACTTTATCTTATGATATCAATATGATTTTATACAAGGCATAATGAAGCAACCCTTAAAATTCATGATCTTGGCTCCAATTTCTCATTCAATCTAAGTCATGTGACTCCATTTAACCTCATTGGAATCATCTCTAACTAAAATTAAGGAGCCTAGCTCAAGTTGCCTCTTTATGCCTAAATGATTCTAAATTAAAACTAATGGTTTTCTTAGCATCTATAATTTATATCTAGGCTTTTCTACCCTTGGAATTAATAAAAACTCTCTCTAGGTGCCTTTTGAACCCTTTGGTTGAGACATACCCAAGGATGAGAGCCCATGGAGTTTTGTTGCTTTCTTTAAGGAAGTTGCCACTTGTGAAGCTTCCTAGATGTCTTATAACCTCTTATATGCTTTTATATAAGCTAAATTATCCTTAGGAGGCTTTAAAATTGGCTAGGTGCACTAAGAACCCTAAATCACATAACTTGATTTCTATTGCTTTTCTTTTAAATATAATTTTATATTCCTATTCCCCATGCTTGATAACCTTTGTCTCTACCTTGTTTTAGCTTGAATTCCTTCTCTTCTTATTGGGCCTAGGTTTGGTCGAACATACCACTAGGAAGAGCAAGCAAGAGGAAGCAACAAAAGGGCATGGTTCTTACCTTGTTTCAAGAATAAGCTTTCACTTACTTCAAGTCTCTCCTTCAATTTCTCTCTTCCTCTAGTTCAACCAGCCATAAACCAACCCCAAATGAATCAACAGAACCATAGAAAAAGAGAGGAGAAAGAGGAGAACAAAATTGGTGAAGGAGAAAGCATGAAATTCTTACACTTTTGCTAGGTTTCTCTCCTTCTTCTTCCCTCCCTCTTGTGTGTTCCTTGGAGCTTCCTTGTGTTCTATTCCAAAGCAGCAAAATGTCAGTTATGAAAAGGAGAGGAGAGAGGATGTGTTTTTAAAAGGCTAGGGGTTGATTCATCATAATTTCTAAAATTTCAATTTAGTCCCTATACTTGATTCTTTTCATTTGGCCTCATTTTAACTTCTTTTTGAAAATTATCTTTTCCATCATGAAACTTAGGTTCTCTAATTTATAAAATGCTTTTGATTTCACCCAAATTTGATTTAAAATTATTCTGAATTGTTCGGTCAAAATTTTGGTCAACTGACAGCCAAAATCGCTCACTAGAGGCGTTTTAGCTATTTTAGGAGTTCCTATAGTTTTTAGAGCCTCTAAGAACCCCAATAAACTCAATTTTTCCATTTAAAAATCCCTCCATTAAGTTTTCTAAAAGTTATCTAAATTTACGAAAATGCCACTGCTTTTTTGCTAAATTTTATTTGTCTATTCTGCCTTTGTTTTCTGGGCATCTTTGGCCTCGGATTCTCATTTTTTGATGTCTCAATCATTACTCTAATTTTTTTTGACCTCTAATCATTCCATTTAGAGACTTCCTTTTATAATTGATTAGTTTCATGCCTTTTTACAGTAATCGAATATTACAAATACCACATTATTTTTTTAATTTCATATGTAATAATTTTACTAAAAAATTTGGTAACAAATACATAAGCAAAGACAAGTTGCATATAAAAAAGTTACATATGCTGTTTTGGTCCTACATAGACAGACCAATTCTAAAGCTGGTCTTTAATAGAAATTTTTATATTGTTATTTTAATTCCTCATTCATTATTCAAAATTGATCTAAATTAGCCTTTCCATTATTGTACTACTTACTTTGTTTATCAATATCATAACATGTTGATGTAGAAGCACTAAATGCCAACCAAACTTTCTTGGAAAAATTCATGACATATGGTTTATTTTTTTACAAGTTTGCAATAGAGATGAGCTTTCTAGAGTGGTTACATGCTTTAAGTGCATAATATTTTCAATATACCACCTTTTAAACAATTTACTTCTTTGTCTATGTTTATTAATGTAACACTATAAATTCTACCTCATCTCATGCTTTTAAATGGCATAATATCATGAACCATATAGGTTTCCCATAGAAAAAGCAAGGAAAATGGAATTATTGTCACGTTACGTCAAATTTAAAAATTGCAATCGGTGTCACGTGTACCATATGAGCTCATACTATACATCCTCATATTTAATTACATGAAAACAACTCATTTGCATCATAAAATCATGTCTATAACTCATGGAAACTGAAATGGAGTATGGAATATGGAGATTTATTCTCGGCCAGATTGGCTCCATTTTCTGACCAAACTTTGAAAAATTATAACTAAATCTAGAAAAATCAAAATCATGAAATCTTGGTCATTCTGGAAAGCTTTGGATGTCTACTTCCACATTCAAATATGGCCAGATCATAACAGTCATCATAGAGGATGTTTGATATTCAAAATGGTCCAAAGGTTCGACTGAATTCTGGAACTATCATAGAATTCTGTAGAAAATTTTGAAAATGTCCAATTAATTTCACAAAAATCCAATCCATGCAAATGATACCAGTATGGAAACCTATGGATGTTAACTAGAGAGAAAAAATATCTTTAGATCATTTCATCAATCCCAAACCTCAAAATTCAATAGAACAGTACTTCTGGTCGGGCAATTTTACTGATACTCGATAAAAAATTTTAAAAATTCATATCTCCCTCTCTAGACCTTCAAATGAGGTTCTTCTACTTGGTGCAAGTCACTGTGATTATCTAGTTTCTCTGTATAAAATTTCATGGCAATTGCACATCATTTGAGGCCTCGGTGTGACAAAGTTTAATTTCGAACTAAATGAATAGTGCAGCAAACCAAAAACTATGAAAATTGCTAACTTTAAAAAAATCATCAAATATTTTGTAGACCTCTAAAAATCATGATCTTTAGTTTCTCAAAAATCTCTCAATGAGACCTAATTTCATGCCAAATTTTAGATCAAGACTAACTCATTTGGCCAAAAAGTGATATAGGGTTCCTTTATAATCAAATTTGGCTCCATATGGGGTACCAAATTTGCCAAAATGGCTTTCCCTTGGTTGTGGCACCTTTTGGGCAAGTCTAAAAGCACATTTAAGACTTGTGTGAGCTGTCAAAATGGTCTTAAACCTTATGCATCTCATTTTGGCCATTCAACTCACACTTATGCACATTTCCATTAAACTTCCACATTGCACACTTTGGCGATTACATACTCAAAGTAAATGCTAGAGGTCATACATCATATTCATACATCTAGACATCACATAATAGCATATTCATACATGTCTCAAGGGTTATAGACCATTTACGATATCATATACATCATATGGTATAATCATGGTCTTAAAGTGGCAAAAGCTAAGCATATGATTGTCAATCTCCTTCCTTTAGTGTTGTTGGCTCCTATTAGTATATCCACTTAGTTCACCTAGCATGTTAGATCATTGGAGAGGAGGGGATGAGATTTAAAGAATTCCAATAGCTCATCTTCCATTCAATATACATAATATGTGCAAAGCAAGGTTTACAAATGCATGCATGGAGAAAAATGAAAATCATGGACATTTAAAAAACAAACTTGGCATATGAACAAATCATACAAGACATTCAAGAGCTCACCAAGTATTTGGATTGGCCTCACACTTCTCCTCATGAATTTTGGATTCGCCTCACCTATTCTTTAAGAGCTTTGGACTCAACCATACTCTTGGGAGCCCACTTTGCTTTTGGGAGACTTTTTACTTTATCTCAACCAAGCTCAAGGGTTCTTGCCTCATCCTCACCAAAGTGAAGAGTTCTTGGCTCTCCACACGCTAGCAAACTCATACAAACATCATGTATTCATTTGAAAACATAACATGGCATCAAGAATCATGGCATATAAAGACATGTTAGCATACTTTTTATAGCTTAAAAAGACACATACACATATTCTAAATAAGCTAAACACACATCCATGCATGAGAGAAGGTAGAGAGAGCTACTTTGCACACAATCACACACTTTTTCCCTTGGATTTCAAGCCTCCTCTTTTGGCCACACACCCACAAATTGGTGGAGATAGTTTCTCTTGGCCTAGATACAATTTATGGGAGCCAATTAGGTTAATGAAACACATTCTAAGGCTACATAACTCAGTGAAACACTAGATTGCTTTATAGGTTCCCATTATGGTCCATAATTGCACATAATGAAGTAACACCCCTCAAATGATTTCTAGGCCTCATTCTTTCCTTTCAAATATGATTCTTGACTCTTTTTAAGCCTCTTAGAGTCATTACACTATGACAATAGTAGGCCTAGTATCATGTTATTTCTTTAGGATTATAATATGAAACCTAAGGCACCAAATCACTTTCTGATGAGTTTTAAATTTTTTCCAAGGCCTCCCCTCATTTTCATTCATCAAATATGACTCAAGAATAGCCTTAGAAAAATTTTAAAACTCTCCCCCACACATAGAACCCTCCTTGGCCGAGACCATGAGCATTCTTGGGCCACTTGGAGTTCTCTTGGTTTTCTTGAAGGACGAAGCTTGTGGGGAGCATCTTAGGTGTCTCAATAACTCATTTATACTCTTAATTAAACTTAGGAAGGATCACATAAGTTCAGAATTTGAAAAGCGCACTAGAAACCCTAGGTTTTTGCGTCTTGAATCCTAATGCCTATTTCATGGTTTTCTTTGTATATTCTTTTTTCTCTCCATCAAATACCTAAGATTCATCCTTGGTTGGGCTTGAAAATCAGATCTTCCTAGGGTTTCTTAGTGTAGGTCGAAATGGAGAAGAAAGGAACATCAACATAGCTACCATAGAATGCATTTTTAA